>CAJHQP010002003.1:0-96502 GCA_905132765.1 Moricandia arvensis | reverse complement strand
ATGAACAGAGACTACAAATTGCATACTAAACATTTAATGAACAGTCACTAATTAATTGATGTCAGTTGATTTCTTCAAAGGCTCTGAACAGCAACTACAAACTAAACAAGCTGACATACAAAACATTAAAGAACATAAACTAATAGACTAAACAAGAGATATACTGAATGTTAATGAACATAAACTACAGACTAAACAAGAGATATATTAAATCTTAATGAACAGAAACTATCAGACTAAACAAGAGATACTAAACGTCATTGAACATAGACTCTCAGACTAAACAAGAGACCTACTTAACCTTAATGAACAGAAACAATCAGACTAAATAAACCTCCGATATGTTGTTTAGTAGTCAAATATTTACAATCAATTAATGTTATTTACAGTAGAGTAAATATAATATGTGAACCTGAACCCGACTGTCATTTGTTTCATACATCTGAACATGCTTCCACTATTCACTTTGGTTATGGATGGTTTCAAAATTTTCGTATATATTTTGTTTTTTTTTTAGTGGTAAGAGATACAGTTATTTTTGAGTGAATGCAATGTTACAACATTGATTGATTCAAATAACAAAACATCACCATTAAAATGCACACGTCGTTAGATAAAAACAAGTAATGTAAGAACTGACAAAAAGAGCCCACAGGAATGTATTTTTTAGAGTTATTTGATCACATTTGGTCATGTACATCCTTCTTCTCCTCGCCTTTATTTCAAAAGCTAATATCCTGGCTTGGAGGAGAAGAACCTGCTGATTCCTCTAGAGCCTTTCTCTGGTGTCGGATTACCAGATGAACCTGACCTTGAAAGCCTTGAACTCACACGTGATGGCGATGTCACCAGATCACTAGTCTCTGAGTCAGAAGGACATTTTGGAGATTTCATAAATTGAGGGACCTCGTTAACCCAAGTGTCAGATGAATCTCCTTCGTCCAAGGCGTAATTCTTAGTGCCTAGTTCCTCCTCCTCAGAGTAGGACTCACTCTTTCTTTGTGGCCGCAGTGACTTCAGCTGCTTCCCCAACACAAATATGGTTTCTTGACACTCTGCTAACTTCTCTGCTGCTGCCGTTAACTCTCTCTCCTGTACAAAAATTTCATATTAGTCCTCCTATTTTGTGTGCAGCTACAAATTGAAATGCAGAAAAGAAGCCAAGTTTATAAAATGCAAAACATGTTTTGCATTAAATAAAAGAGTCTGAGAACATTACCTGTTTGGTCTTGATATCAGCCTCTTCCTCATCCTCATCAACCAAAGAAGTGTTTTTGTTTCTGGAAAATTTATAGGTTAAAAGTAAGTAAACATCCAGGCTACTTCACACTAAACTGTATCATAGGAAGTGAACATTGTCTTTCACATTCGTGTCAAGCTGATACTACTACTCACCTTTGAATATCTTCTTCAAGTTCATGACATCTCATAATAGCTTCTTGGTGGTTGCGTTTTTCATCCTCAAGCTCATTCTCTAAACTGCTTACCTTTTCCTTAAGCTGGTTCACGTCTATCTCTAGATCAGCTGCACGTGTTTCAAGTGATCTATATGACTCAGTCATACATCTGAGTTGCGTATCCGCGAGCCTGTTTGACCTCTGAGCAGAATCTAACTGTGATCTGATGTCAGCTAACATCTGTTCAGATTCTTGTAACTGAAACTTTAGCTCCTCGATGTCACCTGCCATCTTTTCTTTTTCTGATTTCAGTTCTTCTATTTCCTGTGACTTGGAGTCTGATTCATACCTCAGATCTCTGTTTTCATCACAGGGAGCCTCTGGCTCGTTGTGAGAACATCCATTTTGATATATTTCTTTAGATGAATCTTTATCTACAGCCTTGCTCTCGGGTAACGCAACCTTGTCTATGCAATCTGGACTCACAATTTCAACCTCGGAGGAAGCAAGACCCCTGAAGGTTACCTTTAGCTCCATGGCCTCGTTGAAGACATTAGCAAGTTCCAAAACAAAATCATCCAATTTTTTTCGCCACTTAAAACATGGTCGAACGTGATGGAGAAGCCATTGATCAGTTCAGTGAAATCATTTCCTTCGATCACAGTGTCCTCCTCACCTGTCCTTACCTCTTTTCTTAGGAACAAAACAAACTCATGAATCCGAGAAACAGCAGTTTTCAAATCTTGGTGAATGCTCTGCAGGTTACGTTCTTCCAAGTGACAATCATCTACTTCAGGAAGAACCTTCACATCAGAAGGCTTGGTCTGGTCCATACAAGCATTCACATCTTGCAAAATACATTTTATATCTTCCACAATCTTTCCTAGGTCAGCGTCAGCAGGTACAGATTCAAGAACCTTTGATAACTTAGTTCTAAATTCCTTCACTGCTGGACTACCTCTATTGGACTGCTCAAGTTCGGTATGAGCCTCAATACTCACCAGCTCTGACTTTTGATCACCTGAACTTTCTTTGGAATCCATACTACCATTTCCACTAGATTGAGTTGGCAAACAAGCTAACTTCTCCATTTCAAGAAAATCATCCATAAGCTCCACTTGACTACTAACACTCTCAACCCTCTGCAGTGCTGCCATCTCTTTCTCTTTCTTGGTCTGTTGTGATGGAGTTGTCGACAAAGATCCGCTGCAACTTCCGGAATCATCATTGCCATCTTCAGAAACAGAGACTGAACTTGATGGATTGCTTGTATTCAGATTTGGACACACTTCAAGTGAGGACTTCTGAGAATTGTTTTGCTGCAGTCGAGCTTCTAAGCTTTGAAGCTTACTAGTGCTCTGAGCACAAACATTCCGTGCCTCCAACAACTCACTATTCCGCTTTGCTAAGGCTTCTTTAAGCATTTTTGTCTCTTCTTCCATCGCAAGTAAACGCTCTGTCAGAAACTCATTCTCTTTCTGGAATTTCTGTGAGTTATCTACAGAAAAGTCAGAACCAGAAGATGAATACCCTCTAGGAGACTTGCACGGACTAGAAGCCTTGCTTGGAGATCTCTTTGGTCGCGTGTCTCCGCCTAAGTTGTCAACCTCAAGCTTCATTTGAGCAAGTGCAGCTGGTCCTGGCAGCTTTTTCCTCACAAGACTTCTAAGTCTCTGACATTCTGCTTCCAGCTTAGCTATCTTCTTCACACCTTCCAAATGCTGCTTGTTGGCAACGTCTGCAGATCTAATACACATGTTCTTCTCTTCGTTGCGTATCTCAAGCTCTCTAGAAACTACATGGACTTCGTATTTGAGAGACTTTATCTCCTTTTCACACATTTCTAGATTGCTCTTCAAGGTCTCGATTTCAGCATCAGCTCGTGACTTCTCCTCACTAATCATCACTAGCATGTTGGACCGTTCTTGTAAAGTTCTTGATAAGGCATCACTATCAGCAGCAGACCTTAGTAGCTCCTGCTCATAGTCAGAGATCCTCTTCTCAAACTCCATTGTTAGTTTCTCAATCTGCTTACTCTTGCTTAAAGCAACATCATGCAGATTCACTTCATGGTCTTTCTTCAAGTTCCGTATCTGCCTCATACACTCTTTCAAAGCACCATCTAAATGCGCTGCACGGTCTTCAGCTGTGAGTTTCGAGAGAGTAACAGATTGAAGTGTGTTCTTTAACGTCAAAGCTTCAGCATCAGCTTTCTCCCAACCTGCGACTGCATCTTCAGCAACCTTGGAATGTTGCTTCACTAAAGCCTCTTTGGTAGCTATTTCCTCATTGAGTCTCTCCACTTGTTCGGCATAACTCTGAACCTGCTCATCATACGCCTCAATCTGTTCTTCAAAACTTTTAACTTGCTCCTCATAAGCTTCAACCTGACTCTCATAAGATTTAATCTGAACATCATATGTCTTTATCTGCTCTTCAAAGCTTTTGACTTGATCGTCATAAGCTTCAACTTGACTCTCGTAAGATTTAATCTCAACATCGTATGTCTTTATCTGTTCTTCTAGACCAGTGAGATGTGTATACTGCTCCACAGAGATTTGCACATACTTTGGCTTCTTAACGACATCCTGTTTCCAAATATAAAAAACCAATTCAACAAATCTAGTAGCAATAGAAATTTCTTCCGACTCAAATTGAGCTTGTGTTCTAAAAATCAGGTTAGGGGAGCCTAGGCGTCCGCCTATTCGGCAAATAAGGTATAAGCGATTTGTTCAAATCGGTTTAAGTGTTTAAAAAATCAGTCTAGACGTCCGGCTAAACAAAATTTTCTATAAAATGACTAACCACCGCTTAGTACTTTTTAGAACATTATTTTAAAATAGGAGTAAAAAATCACCTTTTCAGCTTGAGTATGAGAAGTATCAGCAGTGGCAGAATCAACCACTAAGGTTGTTTTATCAGATGATTTTTTCTTCCACGGCCAACTTCGTCGGTCCATAGCAAACTATACAAAAGTATTCACATTATCAGTGGAAGATACAAACTAAGCATTGCAAGATTAAGACTTGGTGTGGACATTCTAGGACCAAATAACCAAGACATAACCTGAGTTTATTTCACAATACAAAAGCGAACTAGATCTGAATAAAACCCTACTTAAATCTGAAGTAAGATTTGAAAAGACGTAAACGACAAAAGAGTTTCCTGAATGAGTAAAAAAACGATGAGGTCTTCTTAGATGCATTGTCTAAAAAAGTAGATTACTAAATAAGGAAAGAACAATAAGGTCAAGTAAATCTTGCCGACACACAAAATCTACTTTTATGAATCATACAGATATGATGACGAAGACAGAGAGCTAAGATGGTTTTTGGATGTCGGAAAAGCTCGATTGAGGTGCTTACATTGGCGAAAATGTAGCTTCTGTGAAAAGAATCTTGTAAGTGAGAGAGATGAAAATGGAGGAGAGCTCTAGTGTTTGTTCTTTCTTTCTTCAACTTTTGGACATGCGGTTTCGACAAAAAAAAAAAATGGAGATCTGGAGAAATCGAGTTTCGACTCTGGTCTTTTGATTACCGACAAAAGAGTTTACGGTTGAGTGGTCGGAACCATATGGCCGTTGCGGCGGCGGAAAAGAGAGAGAGAGAGAGAGAGAGAGAGAGAGAGAGAGAGAGAGAGTGGAGATGGTGAGAAAATGGTTCAGTTTCTGCTTCGTCGGTATGTGTCAAAAAAAAGATAAAACTAAAAACTTTAAAACCCAGAACGTTGCATAAAGCTCCAAAAAGAAAGCATCTTCTTTCTTACTTTTTTTTTTGTTAACAAAGCATCTTCTTTTTTAAATACTAGGGTCTACGCCCGGGTTTCTTGTTTCAATTTTAAGTTTACTTATATATATTTTATGTTTATTTTAATATATAAACAGTATAATATATTATAAAATATACGTATATATATAATTTTTCATCGATTATTCATTGTTTTTCGTCTTACGAATTTCAAATTATAAAACTTGTTTAATTTTAATGTTTATCAATGGTTTTTGTCTTGATGCGTTGTTTTATATTCTGTCGAATCATTTATTTATATTGTCCTAATCTATTTGTTGTCTTCCTTTTCCATTGTGGTTATTTGTCAGAAAACACGTCTTCATTCTCATTAGTGGTTGATCAAATTTCATGACATGTTAGTTGAACTGGTACAATTTATGGATATATTGTAATTTATGGAGGTTGTGGAGGTACTTTAATGTAATTGTTTTATTTTTGGTCATTTAACTGGTAGTTTTATTTTGTGTAGCTCTTTCTTGGTATTTAATTATAAAAATTTAGTTTCGCATGAGTTTTGATTTAATGATTCAATGCCGCTTAGTTCATTGAATATGTTACCTAAAATTACTTTACTTATATGTTAGATTGTATTGTACATCCGCAGGCCCAATGTATTGTGTTGCCTCTGCTAGTACTTGTTTTGATTCCATGACATAACAGGTGTTTTGGCATCTAAGTGAGAACCGTACAACTCGTGAAGTAATTTCTCGTTGTATGTTTCTGAGACTTTTTTCTATGTGCAACAATAGGTGTTTTGGCAGTGTTTTTGGTGGAGTGATGGATATAGTGAATGTCATATGTAACCTATGTATAAGTGTGCAAAGAACTGATATAACGCTTCCGTTATTGAGTATTCAATGTAAACAATTTAAATAATCCATCTAAGTTGGCATTTAAGACATCCATATGAATTGGTGGTGTACGTTTATTTCTTTCTTTTTGTATTAGTTGGTGGCGTCAATTTTGTAAAATTTCATTTTGTCATTTTATTTTTTAAGTATAGGAAGTGTTGTGCGTTTAGTTAGTGACTAATTGCATGAGTTGCTCTCCCTTTGTTTTTTATTGTTCCTTATGTTTGTGTAGTCGACATTTGGGCCATGATTCTAGTATGCATTTGAGTCGTACGTGGTGTATTGTACATAGCAAACATTGCTGCTTTAATAATATTTGGCTCTTTACGCCTTGTCCGTCTAGTATGTATGAAATTTACATTTTGACTAATTTTAGTCTGTGATCTTGATGGTGGAAGTATATTACGGAGTTCATTATTTTTCTTCTAGTTACATTGTACTATCTGGTAGTGTTAACTCTTTCTAATAAGAAGTTAGTTTTATTATTAGATCATGTTCGCCATTCTGATTTCTTTTCCTGCTAGCATTGGCTGTTTGTTTGTCAGTTTATGTTCATATATTTATTTTAAATACAGGAAACCCATTTATACATGTGATGTAAATTATGTTATCTTCTTATTAATCAGTAAGTAAACTTTGATATTAGAAACTTAACTGTAAACTGAAAAAAAGAATTAAAGAGATAATTTTGCATATCTGCATATCTTTTGGGTAAAAAGTACAGACATTTGTATGATTAATTGTTTTTGACTCATGTTTTTCTAATATGTAAATTTTAATAGAGAATATTATTTAAACTTTTATTGGATTTAATAAAATCTGGATCAGACTAATTTATTGGTTATATATGTAGATATGGTTTACTTATTTGGTGAAAGCATATCCAATTAGATGATTTTGTGTCCTATACTCTTCTTATGTTGACTCTTATATGCGTTAGCTTCTTTGAGGGGAAAGTAAAACAAACATATTTATGTTTATTATAATTGTAAATTTGCAATGCAAACATATTTGGCTATGGAAATTCATCATCTACTACTGTGGAATGCAGAATGTTACATCGATAAATATATCTTTAGGAACTAAAAGTCATGCGTGTACATAAAACTGTCACAATTTCAAATAACTTTTAAATAGAGTTATGCTCTGCTCATCTCATGAGCATATACCATTTATCAATGATTCAAACAAAAATCTCAATATTCTGAAAGACATGTAAAACAACATACGCAACTACTGGGCACTCGCCGTCGTAACCTTCTTCCCCATCACGATTTGAGTAATCATCCAAACGCAACTACCCTGCTCTCACCGTCTTAACTTTCTTCCCCAGAGGCAACTGCTGTGGCTCCTCCTATGCCAGAGATTACCCTGAAAGATCTTAGCCTATGGACTTTTCGTTTAAATACAAACTTTTACGGCGACGATCATCACATCGACTAATAATCAATATTTTCTTAAGATATTGTCGTACCGACCACCGTCACCAACCGTCAGATACACTCCAGCGGGAATCCATAGAATTTTCTTTCCTGCAATGTAATAAACTTTGCAGAGAGTCATCCCGGTGGAGATAGAAGCCGAATTAAGCGATTTCAACGGAGGCAGCACGGAGATTCGACATGTCGAGATTCGAGAATGAAAAAGGGTTTGGAGACATAGGGATGACCATCACAGTTGTGACCGCCGCTTAAGATTTTCAAGACGAAATTTAGAAAAGAATTAAGAATTAGAAAATAGGTGGCCAGGTGGGGGAGTGATGAAAAGCAGCAAAAGAAGACATTGTTATTTATAGGATTAGATTTGCAGAGTAAACTTGGGGAAGAAGAGGGAGGAGAAATGAATGAAACGTTGTGGAATGTATGTTTAATGTTAATGATAATCATAATTACATCGGTTGAATTTTGATCTCAAACGTTACAATACACTTTGGTTAGAGTTGACGGTTTTTACTATGCAAGTTCAAAAAAGAAATTGACATGTTAGTAAATGTGAGCTTCAAAAGAAAAAGCCCAATAAAAATACAAATGGAAAGAAAGTAAGTGGGATAGGACACGTGGTGAATTCTCCATCACCTAATTGATGACGTGGAATGGAGGAGGAGTGAGACAACTCTTTTATATAGTAATAGATACGAGAAAATGATTATTTATTTTTCTTGATTGAAGTTAAGGGAAACAAATATAAGTAAAATCATTAACATAATTTTTTATAAATAAAAATAGGTAATTATAAATAGAAAATTAAAGGGCCCATAGCTTCACGCCTCTACCTAACATATTCAAATCGACGAGTCTTTTTGGGCTTTTTGGTTTAGAAATGAGGAGACCATTCGGTAGCGAAGTAATTAGAAGGGATACCTATTGTCTCCTTATGACTATTGGAAATAAAAAGTTAAATTTTGATTATTTATTTCAAAAAAAAATTTACATTTGTATCGATTTTTATGAACTGGAATTTTCAGATGAGATCCAAGACAAAAAAAAAAAAAGAGAGAGATCCAAGACCAACAGTTCATAAATTGAAGAACTTGTTGTGACTAGAGATGTCAAAATGGATAAACCAACCCAAACCAAACCATATCCAAGTGAACCAAATCATTTATGGATCATGGATAAATCCAATCTATTAATTTAATGGATTGGGTCAATCCATAACTCATTTAAATTAATGGATTAATGGTTTTAATGAATTAACTCATTCTTATATATAACTAATACTATAAATCAGTTAAAATAACTATGTACTTATGTAAATTTCTAAATGATAATATCATTAACATTATCTAAAATATCTTTATGATTATGCAAATTTAAAAGTAACAATAAGACTAATGAAATTAAAAAAACCATAAAATTAAAACAAAGTATTTCATCAAAAGTAACATTATGTGAACATATCCATTGCATTGTTCTTGTTTAACTTTATAATAAACTTTCCTGTAAAAACATAAATATTGAAAATAAATTAATAATTAATGAATCACCAATTTCACAAACATTAAACAACTTGTAACACACTAGTGGAGTACAACTGATTTCCTTTTGTTTTATAGAAAGCTATTAAGATAGACTGTATACAGAATAGTATCAATATAACTATGTATTTGTTCATCGTACGAATCAGTCAGTTTTTCAAGACTTTAACGTTTGATTTTACTCTTGTAAAATTTGATCTAAACATAAAATATTTTTTTCTTAGTTCTTCGAAACCCATAAGATGTATACATTATTCAACATAAGTTTGAACATATTTTGGTTATTAATAACATCATGTTTCCAATATTACTCATATAATGCTAGTGGACTTAAAAAAATTAGGTTTTACAAAGTGAATTTAGCTCATTATTCCATATTTTTTTCTACTAGAGTAATTTTATCTTGTTTTTTCTTATTGTTTATTTTTACTTTTGTGTGTAGAATATATTTTTCCAAAAAATTTTAAATTCTTAAATTTTGAGAAAATCATAACTAAAAATTGGAAAAGCTTTGGACTGTTAAACATGACATACAAAGAGTTGAAAATTTCATTCTATCTTTTGAGTTCTTCATCATTATCTTCTTCAATGATTCCATGCTCAATAGATACTATAATTGGAAACTGAATTTCTTTGTGAATTGTATGAAAAATATATGACAGAGAGTTTGATGGATGTGTGTGGCATCTTTTGTTTATTTAACACTAAATGTAATAATATGTCACTTGAAAGGTCATTCTCATTAAACGAGAGTCCAACTATATGAATTTATTCCGCATAAGTTAGTTGATAGTAGTCGCCCAGTCGAGATTGGTCCAGCTACTAAGTAATATATACAATAGTATATTCTAGACTATATATGGATACATGCAAGTGATGAATAAGTGATTGTGGATCTCATGTGGTTCTCCTCACATTAAGAAAGATTCAGAACATCCCCATTGTCTTTTCCAACTTTCTTCAGATAATCTATTTCGGAAGCTAACTATGAGATAGATTTTGCAGAATAGACGGGGAAACAATACAATTCGGTACTAAGGAATTGTTTGTCTAGAGATTCTGATCTATTGCCATGTTCGCTTAGATGAGAATTTACTCTCATAATCGTTTTGATTTTTTTTATCTGGATTTATATCTTCGGATCAAAAAAATCATTTAGGGTGAAAGTAATTTTTTTAAATCGATTTATGTTACAGGTTGATGTAAGATCCAAGACTTTTCAATTTGGTTGACAGAACGATGGACAGGTCGTGACCTATGGGTGATAGGGCTGGTTGATCGAGAACCGATAGTCGATGGAGACTTGAATGTTGATTGTTCAACACTCTCCTTCAAGGTTATTGAATGGTAGATGGAATCAATGTGGGCGGTGAAGCAAAACAACTAGTTGTTCAATGCTCTTTGGTTATGGTCGGTGGGTAAAGATGGTCGATAGATGTAACGATGGACACCACAAGTTCTCAAACAAAAACTTGATAAGTTATTGTTCTAAAGGTGCTTCTTACACACTTTAAAGACTTAAACGAAATCTGCTTTTGCTATAAAACTCGGGTTATTTATTGTTAGTTTTGTAAAAGATGCAATACTGCTAAAGGACCTTATATATTGGTCGATCAGTTTTCTTCTAGGATTCTTTGAATCAAATTACACTTACATTAAAAGCAAGATTATAGGAATAAAAAGTGGCTAAACATGTGTATTATGCTAAGAAAATTGCAAAATGAAACTAAGAAATGAGAGAAAGGGTTAGTCAAAAAAATCATGATGAATGGAATAAGATCTTATCTTAAGTAGCTAATGCTTTTTAATATGTTTGACCAGTTTCTGAGAAGAAAATCGTTGATGATGCTTTGCATTTTTGTGACTTGATCATTTTAGTGATGTGATGCATGCGTTTTGGCCTAAAGAATAAATATGGCAACGAAAAACAAGAAAATTCCCTTGTTTTTTGAAATAATAGGTTATTTATGTATGTCTTCATATCTACCGACTTGTATGGCAAAAGGTACATCTTCTTGTCTTTGTCCGGTTGTCTCCTTGAAAATTGTGAGCTGGTTGCTGAGGTTTTCAAGGTTGAGTTGAGTGTTTGGCTAGGTGAAGAGAACATCCAAGGCTTGGTTCAAACTATGTCTTATGTCTTGGGTGACGAATCTATTCCTTGGTGCATGCCTCATGATTGTAATTGGGTTGTCTGAATCTTTGGAGGTTAAATGTGTTCATTACGAGTAAACTTGGATAAGTCGTAACTATTCAACCATTCAGTTTTGGTTTTATTGTATATTTCTAAATACACTCTATTCCAGTTTGATTTTGAATATCTCAATAGTTAATATTATTTTTATTTCATTTAAAATAATAATCCTGACTTTTAATCTAAAGATTTTTTGGAGTCTAAAAATTAGTTATTATGTCTGAATATGTTACAAAACATATGATGGTATATTATCTCAAACACATAGTTATAATATAACAATAGTTGACTAAGTTTAACAACACTAAGAATTAGGTGTTAATACATTCACAAACAATTAATTGAAAATGTTTTACATTAGTTTTTAACTATTGATTTTTGCCAGACATCGTTTTAGAGGTATTTTGTTTAAAACTTTGATTTTTTAATATAATCATTTCGTTTAAAATTTATGTGTCACTTTTATATTAATAACATGTTGCTTTTATTTAACGAAATTTTACACGTAATGTTTAAAACATTAATAAAATTACTTGAAATGTATTTATATTAATTTTATAGTTGTTATATTATTATCTGAACAATCTTTAGGTGATTTCTTTTTTTTTTTTAAAACTTCACTTGAACTGAATATCAAGAAAGCCTAGCATACATTAAAGGATGATATCCTTTTTTCTTCACAAACCCTTCACTTGAACTGAATATCAAGAGAGTCTAACATACATTAAGGAATAATATTTTTTTTCTTCACAAGTGAAGAGTCAAATCTATGAAAGTTAATATATTATGACTCACATTGAAAGGATCTTGCATTACTATCCCCATACCTACTTCAAAAAGAACTATTTTTTTTTGAGTTTTGGGCTACGTTGTTGTTTAGGTTTATGGTTTACTCATTTTGGTTTGAGATGATGTTTACTTTGGATGACTTATATAACAAGGAAGAAAACATGTCTCATAAAATTTGATGTAATTGATGTCCCAATACTGGAGCAACAAAACCTTTTTTTTGGTACTCTTCTTTTGCAGTGGTCATACATCTTTACTACTGTTTTATTATGTGTATGGTTATTTTCTAAACACATCTACTTATGTATCAAGCTCTAATTTATCATCATTTCCAATTATTAAATGGAAATCAAACCTTCATTCACGTCTGAAAATTAAAGACATTTGTCATGTGTTGGTGTTCATCATACCTCTAACGATGACTAGTGGTGATTAATGCCAGAAACTTTACATAATGAATTATTAAGGACGAGTGCTAGATATCATGAATTATTAAGCATGTGCATCATGTATGTACAATAATATCATCCAGTAAATTGAAACATTAGAGAAGAACATATTTATAAAATATGAATTTTATCTTTCTAATCGATCTATTTAAATAATATATTATATGTTATAAATGTTATATCCAGTTTTTATTGATTGAACCAAATTTTCTTTTGTATTTGTTCATGGATATTAAGCTCTTTAAATTTGATATCTACATATGTTGTCAAATGTTCATATATCATTAGATCTTACAAGTGTTGTATCTAATTATTAATAGTCGCATTAGATTTAAATTTGTATTAGAATTTTAATCAAATTTCATGTAATTATTTCACAATTTATGGGTATGATATAGTCATGGTATTATTCTGATTTGTAAATCTCATTATTTTCTAATTACTTTTACATTTTTAGTTAGATTGTATAAAACAACTTTTTGTCAACAAATTCAAAATTGTGACTAATAAAAATATTAATGAAGACCAATAAAATTATTTAGACACAGGGACTTGTATTGAGATATGTATTATTGTTATGTTTTTGGTTGGTCTAAAAGAGCCGTATTAATATGTCGATTATTACTCGTTCTTGTTTTGCAAAAGTTTGCACGCTATTACTCTTATTTTTGTGTCCAATGTGTAGCAAGTGAGAGATGGTGTTAAAAAATAAGTCAGTCACAGATTCTTCTATCGATTGGACGGCGTGTTGGTTTCTATGATAAATTCTCTGAAATGTCACAGCGGTTTGTAGGATAAATATGTTAACGTTGACCAGAAATAATATGTTAATGTCGACAACATCCACTGTGAAAATGTGGCAATTATGAAAAACTATTACATGTTGATTTTGATTGATGTTATCACATGCATGGTATGCTGTGGTTTTAGACATAAACAATGTTTGGAGAACTCTGGACACCAGACACATCAATGATAGAAGTTTTAGGGAGAATTTAGATGCATAAACCAAACAACAGTCAATGAATAATACTCCTTATAACTAGATACAAATTTGTAGCGACTAGAGATTATCATCACATACTAATATATTCGAACTGATTCAATTGATTTTAGCGTTGTTGAATGACTCTTACAATATCAGCATTATGCTTCTCGTAAATTTAACTTCAAATTTCCTAAAAAAATATATGTGATGAATTCTAACCACCTCTAAGCACAACATAAAAGAGCATATTCCATCACAAAGATAAAATCATGACTCGGTGATTTTGGAAATCCAATTTCACGAAGCACTAGTACATAAGAGAGAAGAATAAGAAATTAACACCTCCTTTTGCAGCTTTGTCAACTGGACTAGTATAGTAAGTGAAAATCATAAACTACTATACAAAGAAATGTAATCATCTTCTTGTAACTAAGTTCATGTTTGCTTCATTGGCCAATTTCTAAGTCTAACTAGAAAAATAGCGAATAACTTGAAAATTGAAACTGATACAAAAGTAGAAAGCCACTAAGAAACTTGAATTGCGTAAGCACCTCCAGATTGTGATTACAACATCTTCACCACCACTAAAACAGTTAGGTTCCTCTTCCTTACATCATAAATTTGAAGCACAAGCACATTATCACTTATCTCTACAACATTTCATCAAACTTCTCATTTTTATACATCCAAGACATAAACCTTGTAGAAAACCAAGGAGAGTATAACTAACAATCTTTATGATCTTTGGGAAGGCGCTTCACATAAATAGCAGAGATAAGATTTGATATCCTGCTTTTTACTACTTATTTATATGATTTTTAGTAGATTTTAAGATTTATGGAGTCTTCTAACTAAATTTCATATAACCTCACTATTCGCATGCACCTTGGCAAGGAAAGAATATAAATCAACTAAAGGAAGCAAGAAAAGAGAGAGAAAAGAAACTAGAGTAACATTGTATATGTGATCAAAAACCTTAATGGGTAAGAGTTCATGTGTTTTGTGATCGATACTCCCTTATGAGACTACACCTTAATTTCTTAAATGAGGTCAGTGGTGGTGAGTTTTAATATCTCTTATATGTTGTGGACTGAAAATGGTCAGATTGAAAACATAGGTCAAATGCATGAATGTACCTTCTATGGTTGACGTGGCTTAAAATTGGTTGAGGTAAAAATTGTCTTCTGAAGGATATGTGAGTTCCCGTGTTTTCAAATATATCCACCAAATTATGTATTGTTGTTAGTCTTTACTTGAAGACAAGCAAAGGTTCAAGTCTGGGAGAATCAATATATTATGGTTCTTAATACATATTTATATGGTTTCTAGTAGCTGTGTAGGCTTTTGGAGTATTATATCTATCTTTTCAAGTATTGTAAGTGTTTGGAAACTTTGGGAGACTATGAGGAAGCTTTACATGAATTATAAGAGATTTTTGTGATGATTTGAAGCAACATGAGTACATGGCAATAGAGAATCGATCAATCCAATTCCAGAGAAAAAATGGATTGATCGATCTTACAAAGAAGCTAATCCATCTACCAAAGCTTAGATCGATTGATCATGATACAATGTGAAAGTGAATCGATCAATAGGACGGGTCCAAACAAACTGGGTAATTGGTTGACCTTTAACTTGCTTCTTTAGCTTTATTTACTTTTAAAGCAAAATATCTAGCCAATAATAATGTAGCTTTTGTTTTAAAATTTAAAGTTAAAGCAAAATTTTACCAATCAAAATATAGCTTTCTTTTTCAAAGTTACAGCAAAAAATGAAAATTTCCTTTTTATATTTGTTTTAATTCAAAATGCTACATCCTTGTTATTTAGGCTGTAGAAGCTCTAAAGGAAAAAAATAATAATACGTACTTACTAGATAAACTTGAAAAAAATAAAAGTTTTCATTAAAAAAAAGGAAAAAAATCAAACATTGGAAAAAAACCCTAACGTGGAACTTTTATAAATACTTGGAACTGATCATCTAATATGTCATCATAAGTTACACAAACATCCAGATGGATCTTCCATACTTTTCAAATAGAAGTAGTAAATCTCTTATTTTATTCTTCTTTTATTTTGTTTTTTCTACTAATCTTACATAAAGAATTTGTTTTTGACTAAGAAAACTACACAGAGAATTGATATTAATGAAACTCTTCTTCTTCGTTGATTGTTCTTCATATTTAAATTATTATAACTAGATCTGATTTTTTGTTTGGGAGCATGTAAAATTACGCGTGTATCAAGATTGTTACTAAGCAATAATTAACATGCATACATCATTATATTCACGTAACGTTTTTTGTAATCCTATATTAGAAAGACAATTTCTTCTCTAGATTTTATTTGTTTATTATATTTGTCATCATGCTTATATTATCTATTGTGTATTTGTTACAGACATGAAAAATATTGGCACATCTTCTCGTCACCGTGAGGTAAACCAAAATTATTATTTGTATTTTGTCAAAAAGTAATTATTAGTATTGATATAGTTATTCTTGTTTCATAGATTACATGGAAAGATGATATTGCTAGAATATTTCTTAATCTTTTTATATTAGAACAAGAAAAGGAAAATTGGGTAGATAAATATTTGAGAAAAAAAGGTAGAACAACTGTTATAAACAGTTTCAAAGAAGCTACTCGATATGCTTTAGTGTGGAAAAGTTTTAAAAACCATCTTACCAATTAAAAACCTTGGTATGATTGCTATAATTGGTTGTCCAATAAGACTTGAGTGACTATCAATCGAAGCACTGGACAAATCAATATGGAAAAAGAATGGTGGGATGAGCGGATAAAGGTAATTTTAATAATTAAGTAAAAATAAATTTATATATTTGACATATTTTTAGTTTTATTTTATTGATTTTTAGGAAATTTCGCGGCTGGAAGATTTCGTAAAAAACCTTTAGGTAACGACGATTTGCTGGAGAAAGTGTTTAATGGATCTCATATAGGAGCTAAAGATTGATGGTCAGTTGGGAATGATCCGGATGTATATCGTCCCCAATATGGATATGATACTGAGATGAAGTTCAATACCGGGACAACTTTGCATAATGAAGATGTGGATCATTACCTAGCATGGTGAACAAAAAAGGGGATGATAATTCATGTCCAATCTCAAGCGTCAATCACTCTCTTCCAACTGGTGGTAACAATCATTTAAACAAGCGTAAACGCACAACATCAAACATTGATAATTCATCATCATAATTATCAAAAGTGATACGAGAATGCTCAGATGCAATAAAACTGGCAGCAGGTGAAATGTCATTTGCTTTGACGTCTGATATAACCATGGCTTCACGGTGTTTACACCAAATTTCAAAAATTGAATTCGGTTCATCTTTCTATTGGGATGCCACTAAATTACTTTCTGAAAATGAAACTGTCCAAAGATGGGTGATAGGAATTTCTGAAAATGACTATGCTCTTCGCTATCTAGAGCATGTCATTGGTCGTAAACATAACAAATAGTTAGTAATATTAGATACTGGTTTTAGATTTAAGTGGGGGGTTTTTATAAGCGATTTGTTTTTATTTATTTTCCTTTTATTTGAATTTATTAAGTTGGTTTATTTATTATTAAGCCGGATCCAATGAACCTCACTTAATTTCATCAGAAGTTGCAGTCAGATAGACAATATGGATCAAACTTCAAAGTGTATTGGTGCAATGGATGGAACTCATGTTTCTGTTATGGTCTCAGGACGAGATCAACAACGATATTAGAATAAGAAAAATCAATGTAACATGAACATTTTGGGAATATGCAACTTAGACATGTTGTTTACATATATATATATATATTGGTGTGCCTGTATCTGCTCAAGATGCAAACAATTGCTAGGGAAAATGATTCTATTTTTCTGCATCCGTCTATAGGTAAATACTATCTTGTTGATTCAGGATATGCTTTGCCGCGTTGATTTCTGGGACCATATAGACAAGCCCGATACCATCACGACCAGTTTCAAAATCAAGCACCACCCAAAAACTACAAAGAAAAATTTAATCGTATTCATTCTTCGATTCGAAGTGTTATTGAAAGAATATTTGGAGCGTGGAAATCAAAATGGAGGATAATGCAAGATCGAGCAGGGTATGATATTCAAACGACAATAAAACTTGTGGCAACAACAATGACATTTCATAATTTGTACGAAAATCAAATTTATCGGATCCTGATTTTGAAGCAAATTGGGAGCAATGTGGCAACTATCAAACAACGTTTGATGAAGAGATTGAAGAACCTGAAGATGTCTAAATGGTCGATTCTAGAAAATACATGGAAGATTTTCGAGACGAGATTGCAATGCATTGATGGAATTTTCGTAGGTAAATTTTATTATTATTAAGATAGTGGGTTTTATTATTATTATATGGTTTTTATCATAAACTATTAAGTGTTTGGGGTTTTTAATAACATAAAAATTCTTTATTTACATTAAAATATTATAGCAAAATTTTTACAGCTACAATTTTTTTGATATACTGTCAATCATGTTTTATTTTATAAAATTACAGCCAATAACTTACAGCTACAGTCACCATAACTTCAATAAAAATCTCTGCCAAAAATCTACAACAACAAATTTACAGCTACAACAAACACACCTATAACCCCAACTTTAAAGCTAAAGTTTTACAGTAACAGCCCAACCAATCACCCACAAAATGATCGATCAATGTGATATAGTGATCGATCAATCAATCAGTTGTGTTGGAGTGAAGAGATCCATCAGACAAAGGTGGATCTAATGGATCAACCGATGGGACCCGCCTGAGAAATTTTATTTTCCTTTTTTGGTTTGTCTTTTTCCCAAAAGCTTCCTATTGTCTATAAATACTCCTTAGGAAAAGAAAATTGTATTTGACAGCATACTATTAAGTTTGAGAGTTGTAGAGAGACGAGAGATCTATTTTCAGAACCTAATTGTTTCTCTTTTATATAATGATGTTTTTATGATGATTTGTGTTATGCTTCAATGTCTGAGTAATTTTACTATGAGGTTGAAGGATTTCAATAGAATTGAAGAGATTGAATGTTCAAGGTTGACATATTAAAAAATTCTCATTGAAGGTCTTCCCATAGATTATTCTTTATGCTTGAACTGATTTGGTCAATTAGTTTATTGATCTTATGTTGATTAGATGCATCATGAGTTGATTTAATTGCTTGAAATAACTCTTTGTGAGCATAGTGTCCTTAACTAATGGGAGTTAATGTTATTGTGCTTTGTCAACACATCAAAACTTGAACTTAATGCATGTCTAATCTCATAGGTTCAATGAGAGTTAGTTCTCCAGAAATTATACATAGTAATTAGAGCCATGGGAGTAGAAACGTTATAAAGTTGTGTTTTGAGTTCATGAATAGTTCTTCATCAGTTCTCTAACAAATACATGCATATATAATCTTATTTTCTCTGAATAATTTGATACCTACCGCTTTTCTCTTATATCGTTTTAGATTTAAAGCATTAATTAGTTTCTCTGCAAATCATTCTTTGTGTTTTTGGCTTGATTCAAACTGAGTATTGAAGTTGTATTTAGTTATTGTGGATTCGTTTCCGCATTATTACTATGTATTGTACTGTGCACTTGCACTTGCAGTTAGTTTATCAGGCTAAAACCCGAGTGACAATGGGTCTGTTCGTTTCACCATCCAGATGATCCATCTGGATGGAGATGAGAGTTTTGTTTGTTTAGACACTAAAAGTACAACTCATCTAGATGGCTCATCTGGATGACTTTTAAATTTTAGGCTTAATTTTGAAGTCCATCCAGCTCAACCAATTTGGACCATCTGGATGGAGATGGTTCTCTCAAAATGGTACAATGTCTATTATATCCTTATACAATTCACAAACAATAAGCTTAAATCTAATATCATTTTATCACTCACGAAAAAATGACAAAATCACATTTTTCCACTAAAATAAAAAATATTTTCCGCCAAACCGCAAAAACACGTTTTTCCCGTCAAAACCGCAAAAACGCGTTTTCCCGCCGAAACCAAAAAATGCGTTTTTCCGCCAAAACCGTAAAAACACATTTTTTCGCCAAAATCTCAAAAACGCGTTTTCTTACCAAAACCGCAAGAACACGTTTTCTCGCCAAAACCGCAAAAATGTTTTTTTTCTTGTCAAAACTGCAAAAATGTGTTTTCCCGTCAAAACCGCAAAAACGTGTTTTCCCGTCAGAACCGCAAAAAATATGTGTTCCCGCCAAAATCGCAAAAACGTGTTTTCTCGCCAAAACCAAAAACGTGTTTTCCCGCCAAAACCGCAAAAATGCGTTTTCGTGCCAAAATCGCAAAAAGCATTTTCCCGCCAAAACCTAAAAACGCGTTTTCTCACCAAAACATCAAAAAATGTTTTTCCCGCCAAAACCGCAAAAACACGTTTTCCCGCCAAAACCATAAAACACATTTTCCCGCCAAAACCGCAAAAATGTTTTTTCCCACCAAAACTGCAAAAACGTGTTTTCCTACCAAAATCGCAAAAACGCGTTTTTTCCGCTAAATCACAAAATTATAGTGAAACAAGTATAAAAATTATTAAATCTAAACAAGGGTATATTAATAATTTATATACTAAATTCATCTAGATAGAATCGGGTTTTTCCACCAAAACCAAAAATGTGTTTTTCCAGCCAAAAGCGAAAAACACGTTTTTCTGCCAAAGCCGAAAATGTGTTTTTCCTGGCAAAATAAAAAATGTGTTTTTCCTGCCGAAACCAAAAAATGTGTCTTTCAGCCAAAATGTAAAAATGCCAAAACACTAATTTTAAAATAATTGCAATGTATATATTTTAGACTAAATAATAAAAATTAATAAAGTTAAAATTAATATCAAATACATGATTAAATTAAAATAAGGGTATATTTGTAATTTGTTCATTACACCCATCTGGATGGAGATAGAAAAAAAGAAACGAACATGAAGTTCATCCAAATGGCTAATCTAGATGGTTCATCTGGATGAAGAAACGAACATCCCCTAAAATCTGGATGGATCATCTAGATAGAACATCTGGATGGAGTAGATAGATAGAGATGATGGATGGAGAAACAAACAGTCCAAATGATCCATGAATGCATCAGAAGTAATCTCCAAATAAACATGCAATATACCATTGTTTTCCTTATTTCACATCCCAGAGATCAGCGCTAATAGTTATCAGTCTCAACCAGTCTCCTAAATGGCTAAAGCTCGGTAGACACAAAAAGGAATTGTACATCACGCATCTGCTCCAAATTTTTCATCAACTAAGAAATTTTGTCAAGCTATTTCAAGGGTATTTGATGGATGATAAATGAAAGAGCGACTCAAGAGTTGAGACTCATAACCAAAACTTACAGTGTGTCCAAGCACCACAGTTCCGACATATGAAAAATCTCTTGTTATTAGTAAATCAACTTACACAAACATGAGAACATATCACGGATTGTAACGAATCTGACTCAAAGCTTAACCTAGACACTTCTAAGTCACCTCAAATTCTGATAAATACAGTTTGACATCCCTTCTACCTCGGGTTTCTCTTTTTTCCGGTGTTAAATGGCTCGTACTACACTTCTATGTATCCAACAATGCCCATACACAATAAAAGTTATGTTCAAGCAACAATACACAACAAAAGTTTGAAATCTTCTCTCAAGATCAACATAAAACATAAGAAAACATTACACAAGTAGATAGACGACAATCAAGAAACACTTGGTTGAACAGAGACATTGTTGAGACGCTCAAGAGCCAAGATGAGAGCTTGAGTTCCAAGATCACCTTCACCATGTGCCTTGAGAGACAAGTAAAGCTGCTGGGCAAGAGCTAAACCAGGCAAAGCCAACCCCATCCTCTGACACTCATTCAAACAAATCCCTAAGTCCTTGACGAAGTGGTTCACATAGAACCCAGGATCAAAGTCCCTCTTGAGAATCCTATCTCCATACAACTCTATCGACTTCGAACCCGCAGCTCCCGTAGAAATCGCTTCTAGAAACTTCCTAACATCGAGCCCGGCCTTATGAGCGTAGACGATCCCTTCCACGAGACCTAACATGGTCGAAGCGATCGTGATCTGATTCGCCAGCTTCGCGAACTGCCCTTTGCCGCTTGTTCCCATGAAGTTGACTTTACCCATTAACGAAAACAACGGATCTAGACGTTTCACGGTGGTTTCGTCTCCTCCGGCGAAGATCGAAAGCTTCCCGTTCTTAGCACCGATGTCTCCGCCGGAGACAGGAGCGTCGATTGAGAAGCAGTTCACGGAGGAAGCGGCTTTGGATATCTCCTCGGCTAGAGAAGGCTCGGAGGTAGTCATGTCGACGAGGACGCCGCCTGGAGATAGACCGGACAAAGCGCCGGAGTTTGGATCGAGGAGGACGTGGCGGACATCTGAAGGGTAACCGACGATGGAGAAGACGACGTCGGATTGGGAAGCGAGTGAGTTTGGCGAGTCGGCTAGTTTCGCGCCCATGTCGAGAAGAGTCTGGGCTTTGGAGATTGTGCGGTTGAAGACGGTGACGGAGTATCCGGCTTTGATTAGGTGTCCGCACATCGACCGGCCCATTACGCCGGTTCCGATCCAACCGATTCGGGTGTTTGATGGGTTGATTGGATCGGTGGAGATGGGTTTGGAAGCCATTGAGCGGCGGAGGAAGAAGGAGGAGACGACGGAGGGAGAAAGGGGTCGGCGGAGGAGCAGTGGCATTTGTTTGTGTGGTGATGGCTTCTAGTAGTTATCGAAAGAGTGAACGAAAGCTAAGGCAAGCACGTGTGGTTACCCAGCACGTGTGGAGGTTAAAGTCTATTGTGTAGAGACTTTATTCTAATTTACCCTAGAACCTCCCACGTTTATTCTATTTTGTCCCTCTTAATAAATTATTTCTTTTTTTTTCTTTAGTTACAGAAATCTGACTAAGTACTAAAATACCCCTAATAAATCATTTAAACTACAACTCAACTTATGCTAAACCTTCTAATCTAGTCCAAAAGTCTCTTTTCCCTTCCCCTTTCCCACACACACGTGTTTCTTCTCCTCTTTCTTCAACATTTATGCATTTATAGATATTAATGGTGAAGATATTTTTTTTGGATAAATTGTATTTTAAATCATATTTTAATATGTTATTACGATTTTGAATAAGTTTGGTGAGCTCAATGTCATATCAATACTCTGCTCTTCACGCTTCTAAACCATATCAATGGTGAGAAAAAAATTTTTTAATTCAGAATTGATGAATATGGATAAATTTATAGTTTCGATGTGTAAACAATAATTATAACATTTTCAAAAAAAAAACAATAATTATAACCAATAAAATAGAGATTTTGTCAAAAAATTTCATGGCGGCCACGCAATTTTTTTTGTAGAATCCGGAAACCCTAATAAACCGATGAAAATTTAATTAAGAAATTGTCAATTATTAAAATAAAATAAAAAGGATTAATAATTCCGTGAATCAAATTCAAATTTGAAGTTAAGAAATAAGGAGCATACCACCAGAACACAAGTTACTTTTGTGAATAATCACATTAACTAGATTTTAAATACAATTTTGTTTTAAAAATAAAATAAATTGAAACCAAATAAAGTAACAAAACTGATTATTGAACCCATGTTATCTAGTTAACAAACAAGCAATATAACACCGGACCACGAGTCATTTTTGAGATTATTTACATAAGTTTCATTTTGTATATAATTTTTTCTTATTAAAATAAAATCTTATGTTAATTTTCGGTAAAATAAAATTGTTGTCGTTGGTCTTATTAAATCAAATAAGAGATCTCTTTCTTTAAACTAATGGAAAGAAAATACCAAAACCCGAGACTGTGTTGATAACAAATAAGGAGTATGCCACCGGACCACATGTTATTTTTTATATATTTATATAACTAAATTTTTTATATAAGGTTAATAAAACCCTAATTTATTAAGTATTACTATGACAAACTAAAGTCGTAAAACGTGTAATAACATATGTCTAACACGTGTTATCTATGTATCTATTTACATAACTAAATTTTGTATATAATTTTAATTAAACCCTAACATATTCTAATTAATCTATGATAATCAATTTTTTTCATTAGGGTATAGACCCAACCCAAATGTACTGTAGTGACTAGAAAATTTCCGAACAAAGAAAAAATCTAATAGACTTTTATCATTTGCTACGTTTCCAAATGAAATACTAGCAACAAATTTTGCTTTTGTTGGTCGTATAGCTCGAGAATTTTTTTCTTTAAAAATTTGCATTTAACATTTATCTATAATTTAAAAAAAAATATTAAATCATACATGTAAACATGTATACCATAAGCTAGTATTATATTTACAACTAAGTAAAGTAAAAATAAAGATAAAACACTAAATGCAAGAAGAGTTTTGAACTACTAGTTTTACTAGGTATTACTAAGATAATTAAAAAAAAACATGTATAAAACATGTATGAGGAATTTTCAAAAATACCACTTTTCTTGTACCATTTTTCATTTTTACCTTCATTAAAGAGACATTTTCAAAAATACCACTTTTTTAAGGGGCAAATTTTTTTAAAATTAATTAGAATCTTAAATTTTAAATTCATAAATTCTACCCCCACCCTACACCACCCCTTAACTCTAAACCTTAATTCTAAGATTAATTAACCCAAAGGTTATAAGTGTGTTTTTCCTCTTAAAAAACAAAGGTAAAAGTGATTAAGATATTTTTGAAAAGTGGTACAAGAAAAGTGGTATTTTTGACAATTTCCCAACATGTATAACATATTTAACACATATTCTTAAAATATAACTTAAATTTTACACATTTAAAATGTCTACATGACATATATTCAAAGAACTATTATTATATTTACACTTAGTAGCACTCAAGGTAGTAGTAATATTATCTTGTTCATAGTAATACTTTTGCTAATTTCAACATTTCTTAGTAATATCATGTAAAAAATAAAATATTTCGAGTTGAACCAATGCATTTAGAAAGTTTTAGATGGTATATAACACTTTTGTAGAAACAAACTTTTGAAAATATGTAATTTGTGTGATTCACCTTATTTTGACATCATCATCAAGACATAAGATATGGAAGTATAAGGAAGTTTATGTGGAAATGATAATTTCTAACAACTTAAGAAATATTAAAGATTTCATAACTAATTTGAAATCTAAACACATATGTGTACATATAATTCAAAATATATTAGTTATATCTGCTAAAATATATAATAAGCTATTTTTTTAGAAATGTGTATAATACATAGTAGTTCAAGGTAATCCAAAGTAGTACAAGATAGTACTAGTAGTGCTAGTAGTCCACATTATATAAGTAAAAATATAATATCAAATCTTCAAATTTAAATAAAATAATATATATCCTTTCATTTCAAGAAGAATGTAATTTTGATATTTTTCACAAAGATTAAAAATGATTTAAATGCATTCATATTCTTAATAAAATCAAAGCATTTAGTAAATAACATTAAAGAAAAAAATAGATATAACTGAATTGAAATCTCAAATGATACTCTTAACATAAAAGAAAAAGTGTCAAAATTACTCTTTTATGAAACAAATAGAATTTTATTTATAACATATATATAGATTGTTAATTTAATAACAAATAAAAGTAGTAAAAATGTGAAATTTCTTATTTTAAATTTGAAGGCTATATAAAAGATATAAAAACTTAAATTAAGAAAATATTTTATTAAATAATAATTTATTAAAATATTATTGAAATATATGTTTTATTAAATTATTACTTTGATATATTTTATATAACCGAAATTAATATAAATATTTTATTAAATTTAACTTTTGATATTTTTGATTAAACCATTATTTAAATACATATTTTACTAAATTTTTATTTTTGAAATATTCTTGAAAATTTATATAAATATTTTTGAAATTAGTTGTTGATTAAAATATGAAATATCTTATTTTAAATTTGATAAATGTTATATAATGGAAAAAATAGTTTAGGAAATAATTTTTATAAATATTTTATTAAAATTATATTAGAAAATAATTTTGATTAAAATATTACTGAAATAATTTATTTTGTAATTTTCTTATTTATAAAAATATTATTTTAAGATAAACCGAATTTTAGTTTGTTTCCATAATTTTAGTAATATTAAATATTAATAATTCATTTTAAAATTTAAAAAAAAAAGAAATTGAAAAAAAAATTTGGTCGCAGAAGTTAAGATGAGACCCACCCGAGAAAAAAGGCACAGTGTGGGTCCCGCCATATTTGACAAAAAGAAAAAAATAATAAAGGAAGAAAGGGTAAGAATGGAAAGAAGGAAATAGAGGGATAGTTAGAAAATAGAAGGGGTAGTAATAATGATTTTTTTGTAAGTAGGGTAAATTAGAATACTTTTCAAATATTACTCCCTCCATTTTTTTATATTTGACGTTTTAGGATCATGCACATAGATTAAGAAACATTTAATTTTGTTTTATTTTCTAAACAAAATCATCATTAATTATTTACCTAACCACAATTCAACCAATAACAGGAGCTATAATATTATTGGTCATCTAACATTAATTACTAATAAATTTTACATAGAAAATTAAAAACGTCAAATAATTTGGAACAAGAAAAATCCTCTAAAACGTCAAATATAAAAAAACGGAGGGAGTACTAGACACTTCTAATGTTCAAGCCAAGTAATTTCTAAGTATTCCTAATAGGGATGGGCAATCAGGATCGGAGGATCCCAATTGAGTTTTGGTTTGGATTCGTTGGGTTTTGAGTTTCTATGTTCATGAATTTCAAGTCCATTCGAATAATATAAAAATTCGAGTTGGATTTGATTTGATTTTAGTCGGATTCGATTCGAATTAGTTACATGTCCAAAATTTGGTTAAGTTTGGAATAATTTTAGTTGCGGATATTAATCGGGTTGTCGATTCTAAAAATATTTAATTTATACTTAATTACACTCAAGAAATGACAATTTCTTAAATATCTTAGTGTACTTGGTTTTCTCGAACCACATTGTTGTCTTTCAAAATAACTTTGCATGACTAATCTATTAAAAATGCGAGACTCGTCCTTGAACAATATGTGACAACATCAGATAAATTATGATACCTGACAAGCTAAAAGTCTTGTACAAACGAGAATCATACATAATGAAACATACATAAATTAAAGTTAACAACTAACAATTCTATAAACATAAGAAACATTGTTCAAACTTAAAAAACAACAACATTGTTTAAACTTCAAAAGTAAATGTATTTATAACTGAACTCCAAATGCATTTGTCAAAACATATAAACATTAATATCAACCAAATATATGTATATATATTTTTTGACGGCAAAAGGTTATTCCATTACTCAAACTTGAGGTGGTCTGGATAACCAGATATGAATAGAACAACCAAAGTAACAAAGTTTGCGATGAAATGAACGAGCTGTCCTAGCTAAGGAATCGGCCATTCCATATTGCGTCCGTGGGATGTAAGAGATCTTGAATTTCGGGATTAAAAATCGTATCGTCTTGATAGCTTCCAGTTCAGTAACAAAGCTTGATCATTCTTGAGGATTCTTTAGCATTGCAATCAGGTCCTTGCAATCTATCCTAAAGTTTTGGCATGCC
Organism: Moricandia arvensis; assembly: GCA_905132765.1. NCBI lineage: Eukaryota > Viridiplantae > Streptophyta > Magnoliopsida > Brassicales > Brassicaceae > Moricandia > Moricandia arvensis. The sequence goes on along the minus strand of CAJHQP010002003.1, from coordinate 69,429 downwards.
GAATGATGAACCATACATTCCATAGCCCATCTCAATGCTTCTAACTCCGTATACAACGCTGCTTCTCTTCTCGCTAAGTTCCGCGTTCCCATCAGTTGCGTCTTCCCGTGATCATCCTTCCATACCCATCCACATCCTCTGAATTGCAAGTCGGAGGTCCACGACACATCGATCATGCATATATTATGTAAGTTTTGGATTTGGGAGTCTTCTAAGGAGGACTCGTTTTGTGGTAAAGATACCACCTCATTTGCATCATACCAGACATGGCATTCGCTTTCCGCATATTTCACTAGTTCCAAGGGATCTCTATCAATTTCTCTAAAGAGTTTATCATTCTGAGCTTTCCATATATACCATATTAGCCATGGATAGGGATCCCTGTCCAGGGACGAGTCTTCAAAACTGTTCTTCCTCCAGAACAAATAATCCATATTTGTGTAAATACTCGACGTCGGAAATATGTTTGAATTAGACGGTATCTTTGATAAGGACCACACTTGTAGTGCCGGTGGACATTCAAAAATTGCATGAGTTACGGATTCATCCGGTTCTCCACATCTTGGGCAATAATTATCACATCTCATATGTCGATAATTCAGATTTTGTATCACCGCCACATGGCCTGTTATTAATTGCCAAATAAGATGACAAATTTTCCGAGGGGCTTTTATTGTCCATGCAAAAGCTTGCAATACTCGGTTCATTTATCTCCTTATCCACTCTAGCTCTCAAGATATTGCTTGCCACCCAGTACCCATATTTTACCGGATACAACCCATTTTTTGTATAGGTCCAGTAAAAAGTACCCTCCTATGAGTTGGGCTTATGGCCAAACTTTGAATCAGCGGGATATCCTCTGGACAGATGTAATTTTCCAGACGTCCATTATCCCATTTCTTTAAGTTTTCATCTATTAGGTTACTGACAGTCATCAACGGATGCATCATCGGTGGTGCTGGTCTAGCTGGTCTTGCTGATATATATATTAGACTAAGTATTTGACTTAATTATTCATATAATAGATAATTATTATAGGTACTTAATAATGTCTTAGTGTATTTACATACAGATTAGGGACTAAGATTGGGTTTGGTACAATCCATGTTCGGATAAACCCATAACCCTAGATACCGTAAAACAAGATCCATTCAGTTTTTATGTTGGGTTAGAATCGATTTAGATACATGTTTATCGAACCGAGTATGGTTCGATATTTTGGATTCAGTGTTTTTGCCCATCCCTAATTCCTAACATAAAACAACTATATAAATCATGTCCAATAATGTTTATAAAATTAAACATTGACCTTTCATCAGGATAAAATTAACTACATCTATCTAAAGCTTGAATATACATATCACGATCAATTGACCGAACACTTTGAAAAAATATCTATCAAAGATAAAAATCGACCTCTTACCAAGTTGATACCGACTAAAACGAGCTGAGCTCTGAGAACCGTGCACAACGAGCTTAATAGAAAACAAAAACAATAAGGATTCTTTCCAAACAATTATTCCAAAGAAAAAAAAACATCGCATATAGTTTGAGAAATTAAATACATTTATTCCTTAAAGAAATATAATAAAGTTAATTTCGGGAATTCATCAAGCTTCAGCAAACCGAGCATGTTCTTGTTCCCTGACAATACGATCATCGACATGGACTTGTTTCGCCACTTCCATTGAACCAAATGGACCGGAAGGAACCTTCAACAAAGAATATTCAAGGAGAAGATCCCCTCAATATGATCGAGCTTCCCGATGGAAAGATCAGACACTTCAGCAACATCCACTCAGCTCCCAGTTTGCTCTAGATGAGAGGTTTGAGTTTGATTCTTTAGATTGAAGATGAGGAAGCTCGTCTGATATCAGTAAATTACTGTCCATAATATCTTTGATGAGATCGATGTTAGAAACGACTTCTTGGAGATGAATCTCACAATCGACCTTGCATTTTTTCCTCTCCCATTTCTCTTTTAAGTAGCCAAGTATGTCCAAGTAGCTAGCGACAAGAACCTTCTTAGCCTCATAAGAATCCAAACGCAGGTCTGCAGCATGCTTGGCCGTCAAGCCCTTGATTTGCGCTTCCAGCGTAGAGACACCCGAAAGAGCAGATGTTCTTTTGTTTCTGACCACTCAAATTCAGGCTTTGATAGAGTTCGCCTGCTCTCCAAGCTTCTTAGTAGTCGTCAGCTGAATTACTCTAGCACACTCTTTTGCCTAAGCTAGTTTCAAACTAATCTTCAGCTCCCTCACGACCTTTTTAACCTCGTTGAACTTGTTTGCGCAAGGTATGTCCTTCAAACACTGCTTTAGCGTCACAAAAAATTCATTTTTCGCTGTCATAGCCTGAAACCGACGTCTATTAGATGAAGGGAATACAAAGCAAATATAAGACAGAAAATAAGACCTAGGTCCTTAGCATGTACGACCACCATTTATACGTAGGCGTAAAGTGCTGCTATGTGACAGAGAGACGGAAGGGGACATCCCGCCGGTTTGAAGCGCCTCACCAAATGGGTGACACTATCTGCGTCCTAAGTAATTGGACAATTCTTGGTATGACTGAACCAGCAGTGAAAGAGTTTAGTCCCCAGGACCTCCCTCGACAAGATCGAACATAGGTCGGCGCCCTTGGTCCTAGTCTTCTTTGGAGGATGACTTTGTTCATCAGAACCTATTGGACTCGAAGTCTTCGCACCAACAACGTTGATCGGAGTGACCTCGTTACAACCAGTGGCATTCACTCCGTCACTCGTCATCTGAGGGTTAGCCAGAAGAAAAGTCTCTTCCCGCAAGACTTTGGTCAAGGCGTCACTAACATCACGAGGACAGATTCTGTTTGACCCTCCTTAGTGCTCCTTCTTCGATTCCTCTCCAAATTGCAGAAAGTATGTTTTTCTGTAGTCATTACTCACAGATAGATTCAAGGAGTAAAGGAAGAGATAGCGAACTAGATCTTCAACGCTCAAATTTATGGACGAGGTGTTAATATCTTGAAAGGATTGTTAAGACTAATACTTGTATCGTTAAATAAAAATAACCTTGGAAAATATGAGTAAATCATGGCGTGGTAAAGGAATAGAAAGATATGAAAGTCAAAAAGTGATCTCTTGCTTAAAAATGCCTAAAACCCATTTAAAGACTGGGGGGAAATTGTTGAGGCCAATTCCTGACTCGGCCCGGACAATTTGTAAAAGTGAGGTTCGCAACGTTTGACTTCGATCTCGACGAAGAAAGTCGTCGAAAAGAGGATCAGTTTTCCTGCTTCGTTGGCACATGCAGATTAATATTTTAGGAAGTTCTGATATTTACTCGGAACAAGTAAAGAGAATCCCAAGATCTTCGTGATCGAATGAGCAAGTAGAAGAGGAGATACCAGAGACGGGAAACCAGTGAACCCATAAATCTGACTCCAAAGCTCTTAATGACACCTGAATTTATTTTTTCTTTTATATACAATAGTGGTTTGTCCGTGTTTCGGGCAGAATTTTTGTTAATTGTATAACATCGTATTTAATATTTCTTATAAGATTTGATTGTTCATATTATAAATTAACACTTTTATGTATGGACTGCCAAATTTCATTTCAAATATTTTATTTCAAAGAATGTACTTCATATCTATAAACCATTTCTGCCCTTGAAGCTTAGCTAAATCTATTGATCATTTAGATTTATATTGTGTATAACTTTTTGTTAATTAAATTTCTATTTTTAGTACATGTATATCAACATTGTTATGTTTTTGAATGTGAATTCTGAATAATTCTTTTAGTATATTTTAGTACATGTATATCAACATTGTTATGTTTTTGAATGTGAATTCTGAATAATTCTTTTAGTATATATAGTTGTTGTTTTCTGTTTTTTTTTAATATTCTTAATAAAGTTCATTTTACTTTAGGTTGAAATTCAAAGAAACCATTATAGGTAAAGAGCTATCAACTTATTTGCTAGTTTATTTTTCCTTTAACTTAAAAAGTTCTGGAAATATGATAGGAGGGAAAATGTAAAAGCATATGTGAATTATAAAGTCTGATGCTTGAATGCTTTTTAATGTTTCTTTTGGGTAAGGAAAAAACATCAATAATATAAAATCACATGTTCAGATATTAAAATTTATATTAAGAAAGTTCCTTTTATTTTCTGATTTTCGTAAATCAAGCTTTGTGATTTGATATTAAATTGTCAAATTTATTATTTCGTACAAACCAACTAATCGCAGGAACCATAAATTTTAATTATATGTATGTATTAAGCATGTCAAAAACTCTAAAGACAAAAGTAATACTCCTAGACTAACTCCTCTGACCTCTCGAACTCTCCTTCTCATGTCTTCCAGTTCGACACTTGCTTTTTACATGACTACTTTCCTTACGTGCGGCCATCAAACAATCTCTACTATCGGATTCTTCAATAATTTCTACACTACAGTTTCCATCGTGGGCCGCTCTTTATCATTCTTTTCAGACATAAATCAGCCATGGTGGAAATGTTATGGTCCTTCAGTTTGACTAACATGTATCTAACAATGTTTTAATTGTTTGACTAGATTTTAACACGCACGTCCGTGCGAATATTTTTTTATTTTATAAATTTATTTGATATTATTACAAATATTTTAATTATATAATTTTTAATTTAGTGTTATATATTGTGTAACTCTATATTTTTTTATATTTCTTCTTCAACATTATTAATATATAGTAATTTGTTTAAAACATTTTAATTTGTTATTAATTTTTATTACTTACAAATATATTTTCTAGTTAGATACAATAAAATAACCATATGAAATAATCAAATAAAGAATCTCTTTCAAAATATGTTTTTTCTTTAATTTATACATTTTGCATATAATATATTTTAAATTTTATTTATATTATTTAAAAGAAATCTATTTAATATGTATAAGAAAATATACTTTAACATATATCATTTTAGTGTTTTACGGAATTTATAAGTAAAAACACTGTTTTGTTTAAATAGTATAGACCTATTTTTAGTAAATTTTATACATAGTAGTATCTATCATATTATTTTATTAAAATTTATTGATATATGATATTTTTTGGATGTTATGATACTAAGTTTTATTTTAAAAAATGAAGACTTCATTGCTTTAATTTTTACAACATATTCAAATAGTTTTTTCGTGTTGCATTTCAAAACTTTATTCTTTATTATCCACGATTTTATCTTTTGTAGATTTTGCAATGTTATTGTGTAAATATTTATTTTCAAAATTTCATATTTGTCAAAAAACTTTAGAAAATTACACAAATATTTTTGAGTTTGGAACATTAAATTAATTTTGAATTTTTTTGTTACTACATCTAATCTATTATTTTATACATAAGATATTTGAAATTTGGTACTATTTAAAAGAAAATTCCCAACATATTTTTTATAATTAAAAAAGAATAAAATTAAAATTTGATTTGTCATTAATATTTTACGTGAGTTGTTAAAATACCATAGTTTTCTATTGACATTTATAAAAATAGCATATAAATTAAAGTTTATTATATATTATTATATTTCTTTATAAAAATATTTTAAAAAATATATTGTTGAGAGTTTCAATATAAATAAAAAATTGTAGATATATAAGTTTAACATATGTTAATACATTTATTTTGTATAAAGCTATTATACAGTTTATGAATTTTAGCCTACTTTAATGATGAATGATGATTTATTTAAATGAAAAACTTTACAATTTAAAATTTGTTAATTTACTTATTTAATATAATTTTATCATATTTATTTTATGTAACACTTCTATTTTCATATAATCCAGAATATATTTATAGAATTTATAAAAAAATAGTAGAATTTTTATTTTCTTGTTTATAATAAAATTTTAGTTAACATTGACTTATAATAATATTATATAACTAATTACAAAATTTATTAATGTATTATTTTATAAAAATATTTAAATTCTTAAGTAAAAATTTGTTAGATTCTTTCTTAACAGATTTTTTCATAATTAAAAAATAAAATTCAAATCTTTAGTTGATTTATTATTAATGTAAATATTAAATATGTCATATTAACTAATTTTTGAAATGGTGTAATTACTATTTGTTAATTTACCTATTTAATATAATTTTACCATATTTAACTAATGTAACACTGTTATTTTTATATAATAGAGAATATATTTATAGAATTTATAAAAAAATAGTGTAGAATTTTATTTTCCTGTTTTATAATAAAAACTTAGTAAAAATTGATTTATAATAATATTATATTACTAATAACGAAATTTATTAGTTTATAATTTTATAAAAATATTTAAATTTTTAAGTAAAATTTTGTTAGATTCCTTCTCAACAGATTTTGTTATAATTTAAAAAAAAAATTCTTGTTGGTTTATTATTAATAAAATTAATTAATGTAAATATATTATTTTAAATAATATTGGAAGAATCTGTAACTAAGAAAAAAAATTGGATGACTAAATGTGTAAATAGAAGAAAATATTTAATCTGCTATCCGTGTTTCCAAATATTTTTCCTTTAGTTTATTATGTATGTTTCCAAACATTTCAATTTTGTACTTGATATTTAATAATATAGATGTTAGTTAATAGATAAATCACAACATTTTTCAATAAGTTCAAAAAAACATGGCAAAGTAATTTTCAAATAGTACTATGTTTTAATATATTAGAAGCCATGTTTCCTTTTGTTTGTTTTATATCTGTTTTCCATAATGTTCTGAATTATGCTGATTTTTGAAATATTATATGTTGTCATGTATGCATTAAATTTTGTCGTTGTTGGGCTTTTGTAATGAAACGAGTTTTTAACTTTGCGAGTATTGACTTGAAATTTCATCCTAAATCGAATATAGGTGTCATATTGTTGCTGAATTGGATGATATTATTAAAATGAATTCTAATTTAGTTCTAACACAATTTTTTTTTTGTTTAAATAATATACTTGAAACTTCCTCCGTAACCTCTTTTACAAAACTATCACCAAAGACTAATCATGCAAGCATGGATCTTGGTCCTTACTTAGACAAGAATGAGTACTAAATTGTATATAACTTTTGGACAAAACTATTTTTAGATATTTTTTTTTATAATTGTATATAATTTATATTTTCAGTATAAGAAGAATAGAAGACGTTGTTGCTATAACAATATATTATGGCATAAAGAATTTTCTTATCGTGTTTCTTAGACATTCAAGCAAGCAAAAGCAATCTAATGTTCGACATCCTTGTTAAATCTACGAATCAAAGCTTTCACTTAAAACCCAAAAAGAGGAAATACTAATAACAATCCAAACTAACTAAGCTGAAGAGCCAAACGAACTTCATATAAAAGACAAATGTAAAGTGTGTGAGACTGTATAGTTTTGCTTATATAAACATGATTTATTGCCGAGAAAGAACAGTGTGAGAGCCTAATCTAGGATCAGATATATGGGTTTTTGAAAGTATATGTGATCTTCTTCATTTTGTCTAGATCGACAATCTTACAATCCGAATTACTTTGAGACTATCTAGATAATTGATGTCCGGATATCTAATAAAATATGTATTTAATCAAATGTTTGATTCTGTTCGTGAAAATAAATAAAAAAATTAATTTAATATATACATAATATATAATATATATATTTTTTGAATGGTACCACCAGTAACAGCGACATCATAAGAGATCGTAGAGTTTCTTGCGAGTGAATCGGGTGGACAGAGATATCAGCTGTTGACTTAAGCTTGAAGGAAAAAGAAACTTGAGAATCAAGATAAGATCTAATCCTACCGAGATATGGACATTAGGATTTACATTATGTTTAGGAGTTATCTAGACATATTTCCTACTCCCTCTGTTTTTATTTAAATGACGTTTTGGAATTTTTTTAAATTTCAAAATAGTTGACGTGTTACTGAAAACAATGCAAGAAAGGTGACAAAAAGACTATATATACCCATATTTACGTTACTTTAAATGCTTTACAAGACATAGAATTAATTAATATAGAAGGATAAAAAAGGAATTATACTAAGTGTCTTAATCTGTGTGAAATCTTTACAACGTCAAATAAAGAAGAACAGAGGGAGGATTAGGAGTTTAATAATTATATATATAAGTAGTTGCAGAGATTGTTACAACACTTATGAGTTTTTGTGTGAGAGTTTGAGAGCTTAAGGTTTTGAGTGATTTTCCTTAAGAATTTAATAAGAGAGTTATTCTTATTTTGCATCCTTAAAATCTATATTTGGTATCAGAGCTTTAGGTCTTTAAACAAAAACAACGAAGCATTAAAAACAGAGCATACGATCATGGGAGACTTATCGATTGTAACTTCAACGAAGACAAAAGAAGGAGATCCATCATCCGTAAAGTGTCCTATGTTAAGCTCCTCTAACTATACCGTGTGGGCAATTAGAATGAAGAATCTACTCAAAGTTCACAAGGTTTGGGGAATCATAAAAACGGCAGCTGAAGAAGATGACAAGAACGATATAGCGATTGCGTTGTTGTTCCAGGCCATACCCGAGGCCTTGATACTATAAGTCGGAGAGCTGGACACAGCAAAGAAAGTATGGGATGCTATAAGAACAAGACATGTTGGAGCAGAACTGGTGAAAGAAGCTCGTTTACAAACATTAATGGCTGAATTTGATAGGATAACAATGAAGGATACCGAGAAGATTGATGACTTTGCTGGAAAATTATCTGAAATCTCATCTAAAACTTCTGCGTTGGGTGAAGAGATAGAGGAATCAAAACTTGTCAAGAAATTTCTTAAAAGCCTTCCTCGAAAGAAGTATATACATATTGTGGCATCACTTGAACAGGTGCTTGATCTCAAGCACAAAGTTTTGAAGACATTATCGGGCGTCTAAAGGCCTACGAAGAAAGAGTGTTTGACAAAGAGGATACACAAGAGGAACCGAGTAAGCTTATGTACACAGAATCACAAGGCACAGGAGAAAATCATGAGGATTATAAAGGATATAGAGGAAGAGGTGGACGACACTTTAGGGGAAGAGGTAGAGGTCGTTGGAATGGAGGAAGAGACACGTCAAGGATTATGTGTTATCGGTGTGATAAGATGTGTCACTACTGCTTTAGCTCCTGGTGGAAGGTCCACAAGTGTCCATGTATTGTTTTTTTTCTATTGAGTGTATCTCATCCTTGCAAGCACACAACCATTCTCTCAATTCTATAGCTTGTGCAAAATCTCTTGGTTCACTGTTCATTCTTTATGTGTTAACTTGAATACCCACTTTAAACCTATGGCTTTAGCTCCTGGTGGAAGGTCCACAAGTGTCCATGTATTGTTTTTTTTTCTATTGAGTGTATCTCATCCTTGCAAGCACACAACCATTCTCTCGATTCCATAGCTTGTGCAAAATCTCTTGGTTCACTGTATAGAATCATAAGCAAGACCTCGCCTTCTTCTTCGGCAAGTAGGGCATAGTCCTCAAGATATTTAGGTCTAAAGCTTTGTCGTTGCGACCTTGTCAGTGGTATCTCTTCTTCTTCTACTTGTTCTTCTTCATCTTCGTCATTAAGAGGTAATATCTCTTCTTCCTTAGTTTCGTTATTCTGTTCTTCTCCACTATCATGTTCGTCTCCATCTTCCGTAATACCATGATTTCCGAAACTACCAACCATAACCTTGAAACTACCCGACCTGTTCTGTTCAGAATTGTTCTGGATCCAGTTCCACCCTTTAGTTTCGTCAAATACTACGTCTCGACTAACTATTATTTTTTGAGTGTTCGGATCATACATTCGGTATGCTTTGGATCCTGGTTCAATGCCAAGGTGTACCAGCATGCTAGATCGGTCTTCTAGTTTCTTTAGGTGTGGTTTTACTATTCTTGCATACTCTATGCACCCGAACGTTCGGAGATGGCCAACATTCGGTTTCTTGTTACGCAAGATTTCATATGGGGTCCGATCTTTAAGGGCTCTTGTAGCAACTCTGTTTAAGATATATGTTGAATGCCTTGTTGCTTCTCCCCAAAGATAGTTTGGCACCTGTATGTGTTTTAATATACTTCTCGTCATCTCCATAAGTGTTCGGTTTCGACGCTCCACCACTCCGTTCTGCTGGGGAGTATACGGAGCAGTGAGGTGACGTTTGATACCCGAACTTTCGCAAAAAGAATTGAAATCACTTGACACGAACTCTCCTCCTCTATCTGTTCTGAACGTTCGTATAGTTGTCATTGTTTCTTGTTCTATCATCCTCTTAAACCTTTTAAACTTCTCGAAAGCTTCACTTTTATCCTTTAACAGGATGGTCCACATGTACCTGGAATGATCGTCAATGAGGACGAAGATATATCTGTTACCTGGAATCGTACTTGGTGTTATCGGGCCGCATAGGTCACCATGTACCAACTCGAGTATGTTGCTTGCACGGTAAGAAGTGGACTGAGGGAACACTTGTCTGGTTTGTTTTCCCAACAGACATGAACTACATATCTCCTTCTCGAATTCAACATGTGGCATTCCTAAAACAAGTTCTCTTCGTACCATTGCTTTAATCGTTTCGACATTCACATGTCCCAACCTTGCATGCCACCGACTTGAATCACTGGTCTTTGTTGAGAGTAGACATATTGGTTCCTTGATTCCCATGTGTACTTTGTATAAACGATTCTTCGATCTCATGGCCCTTACAAGTAGTTTCCCATTACGGTTGTGCATGATTACGTACTCACCTCGTAGTCTTATATCACATCCTGATTCTGTTGCTTGACCGAGACTGATAATGTTGCTTTTGAGATCGGGAATGAAATATACATCGGTCATGATTCTTGCTTCTCCATCACGATCTATGAACTCGATAGATCCTTTTCCTTTGATATCTATACGAGAGTCATCGTCGAATTTTACTTTTCCCGTAATTGACTCATTGATCTTGGCAAAATATCTTTTGTCTCCTGTCATGTGATTGCTAGCTCCGTTATCAAGGTACCATATGTTATTGTCACCAAGATTCGTTTCATATTTGTTTGGCATGACCTTTTCTTTATTCAAATACACTATTTCATGAATCATGAGTTCATCGGCGTTTTGTGTATCATCTTTGTCATTCTCTTGTGCTTCTTGTAACTTGAGAGAATGGTTGTGTGCTTGCAAGGATGAGATACACTCAATAGAAAAAAACAATACATGGACACTTGTGGACCTTACACCAGGAGCTAAAGCCATAGGTTTAAAGTGGGTGTTCAAGTTAAAAAGAAACTCGGATGGGAGTATAAACAAATACAAAGCTCGACTCGTTGCAAAAGGATATGTACAAAGATATGGGATCAATTATGAAGAAGTATTTGCACCAGTAGCTCGAATCGAAACCATTCGACTTATCATAAACCTTGCGGCTTCAAACGGCTGGGAAATACATCACCTTGATGTAAAGACAGCGTTTCTTCATGGAGAATGAAAAGAAATTGTCTATGTATCACAACCGGATGGTTTTATCGAAAGGGGATCCGAGAACAAAGTCTACAAGCTTAACAAAGCATTATATGGTCTAAAGCAAGCTCTGCGAGCATGGAACGATAAACTAAATGGGATACTCAGAGGTTTTGGTTTCAAAAGGTGTGCAAAAGAACCATCCGTTTATAAAAAAGGAGAAAACGAAGGTTTGTTGCTTATTGCAGTCTACGTAGACGATCTATTTGTTACGGGGACGAGTCTGAAGTTGATAAACGAGTTCAAGGAGGAAATGTCATCAACATTCGAAATGAGTGATCTTGGAAGATTAACCTATTACCTTGGAATAGAAGTCATTCAACATCAAGAAGGAATAACTTTAAACCAAAGGAATTACGCTTTGAAGATATTAGAAGAAGCATGCATGAAAGACTGTAATCCACTCCATACGCCTATGGATTCTGGAATCAAGTTGTCGAGAGCTGATAATGAAAGAGAAGTGGACGCTACTAACTACAGAAGGATGTCGGATGCTTGCGATATCTTCTTCATACAAGGCCGGACTTGTCCTTTTGTGTAGGCGTGTTGAGTCGTTATATGCAGCAACCACGGGAATCCCATGCAACGGCCATGAAACAGTGCTTAAGATACTTGCGGGGAACCACCATGTTCGGACTCACATTCAAACGAACAGGACCAAATCTTACAAAGCTAATAGGCTACAGTGATAGCAGTCACAACGTGGATCCAGATGATGGCAAGAGTACAACTGGTCACGTTTTTTATTTAGGCGAAAGTCCAATAACGTGGTGTTCACAAAACAAGACACTGTCGCACTATCCTCATGTGAAGATGAGTTCATGGCAGGTACAGAAGCTGCAAGATAGGCCATTTGGTTGCGAGATTTACTTGGGGAAATCGATCCAAAGCTATGTGATAAAGTTGTTATCAAGATAGACAATCAGTCTGCAATAGCTCTGACAAGAAATCCCGTATTTCATGGACGTAGTAAACACATTTATACAAGATTTCATTTTATAAGAGAATGTGTGGAAGAAAGGTTGATAGAAGTTGAGCATGTACCTGGGAATGAACAAAGGGCGGACATTTTGACCAAGGCACTTGGAAGAATCAAATTTAAAGAAATGAGAGAACTCATTGGAGTTAAGGAACTAATGGAGCCGGAGTTTAGGCATGGAGGGGAGTCAAAGATCGAGTTCAATCTTAGAGGGGAGAATGTTGACTTAAGCTTGAAAGAAAAGGAAACTTGAGGATCAAGATAACGCCTAATCCTACCGAGATATGGACATTAGGATTTACATTATGTTTAGGAGTTATCTAGACATATTTCCTATTAGGATTAGGAGTTTAATAATTATATATATATATAAGTAGTTGCAGAGAATGTTGCAACACTTATGAGTTTTTGTGTGAGAGTTTGAGAGCTTAAGATTTTGAGTGATTTTCCTTAAGAATTTAATAAGAGAGTTATTCTTATTTTGCATCCTTAAAATCTATATCAGCGTGAGAGGTTCAAACCAAGTGATCATAAACTTATCATATTATTCTTCAAAAATTTGAGACAGTCTATATACTATCCTCTGAAGTTATCATTATACATGAACCATTGAGAACCCAAAAACCAGGAGCAGTGGTTTGCCGAACATGAACGAGACATGTTGTGATACATCATAAGTTGTTTCTTTCTTCAACTTGTTTGGCGTTACTTTTGAATATTGGTCGGCCAATCTTTTGTTGTCTCTATCTTCATTCAGAGCATGACCCAGTTTTTCTCCAAAACATTATAGATAACTTCCTTAGCTACAACAAACACAGACAAAATAAAACACACAGAAATAGCTTTCATCACAATAAACCAGTTTTCACATTAAGGACCAAACTTGCTTCTGATCTCAAACCACAAAACCTTCTTTAGTAAGGAAAGTTTCTGATCGTTCACAACAACGAACGTTCTCAACTCTTGAAAATAAAGCATACATCAAGAAAAAGGTTTCTCTCCAGATAGATAAGTAGAAACCCATTCCGTGTTAACTGTCTTCTGTAACATAACAAAGAAGAAACCATGGACCCTAGAGAACGTTGATAATTTAAAGGGTTTAAAATGAAAATCTTTTCGTTTCAGATATCTCTTTTTCTGCCTATACCTTGTCTGCAGTTGATGCTCCTATGGCTGTTAGATAAAACCATCAAAGAAACAGAGGAATTTCAGAAATTAATTAACCAAGACATGTGAGCATGAGCACTAACTTCTGGTTTAACCTTGTTTCTAACACGTTCCTAGGATGCTTCTCTGGATTGTTTGGGATAGATCCTTGCGTAAACGAATCAAAGACTCAAGTTTACCAAGGCTTGTGGATCGATTGGTGACACAAAGAGGTGTGGAAGATCTCCTTGATACTCCTAGGCACTAGATCGGATATGACACACCAAACTAGAACCCTTAGTCGCCGGATATGACTCACCAGCAAGCTCTTGCACTCGACAAAGATCAGAGAGAAAGAGAGAATACAAAAGGTTTATGTTAAAAGACTGCGTGCCTTAGAATGAGGTTTACACGAGTTTAAATAGAAACCGAGGAACAAGTTCCTTTAGGTTTCGAGAATCATAATGAAATAAAAACCATAGTCTAAACTTAAACTAAGATAGAAATGTGGTCGGTCCTAATATGCATACATATCATGCATATCCTAAGATACATCAACTAGGTGATTTGTGAAGCAAACTAAGGCCTCGTTAAAAACCTATCTTTAGAAAACCCATTGGGACAAAACCAAAGGTAGGGAAAAAGAGCACACTTAGGTTGCTTGCCTAGTTGATGATCAGCTTGATAAAGGGGTAGCTTGAATGGTGGTGAGGGTGTCTTGGTTGATCAAGCTTCGGCCAAGACAATCTTCTTGTATGAGGGACATCTTAAGTAATCCTCCAATAGCTTCCTTGAACTTCTTTGATCTGGAACGAGTCATAGGTCCTTCTGGAATAGACAATGCATCTTCATCCATTGGTTTGTCCATCAGCTCATCATCTCCATTAGTTGGCTGGTCCATGATCACATCAGTTTCTAGCTTTATTGATCTCCTGAAGAAAAAGAAATTGTTTTCTTTTGTGTTCAGACATTGAATCAAACTAAGAAATGTCTTCGATTTGTATATTCCTTCAAGTACAACTCTTATTTTCTTGCCTATTTTTTTTTTTTTAAAAATTTGTTAGTTAAAGAAAACACTAAAATCGAAACCAATAAATTAACTGAAGACAATGATGTCAAAAGTAGAGACTCTAGACAAATCCAGCATGAGATGGCAAACTTGGTCAGACGGTTTACTTGTCCAAACGGCTCAAACCCGATTCCTTGGTGATTAAACTCCTCTTGAGTTGTAGAGTTAGTGAAATCAGAGAAACTCTGTCTAACTCTTTCTAAATTGTAAATGAGATGAATTTTGGAGAGGGGATATATAGCTTCATTTCTTATCGTTGCCAACTTGCCATTATGCATTGTGTGCTTTGACTCTCTTCGCTGAATACGGTTTTCATACTCATAACTTCCCCAATGATATCTACAAACCACCATTTAAATGAAGACTTCTTTCATGGGTTATGTAAAGATGTTAGTTGTTGTGCTTGTAAAGATAATAGATCAAACTGAACCTGGCAAGTAAGTTTTTGTGTTGGCCAAATCAGATTGTGTCAAAGTTGCGGAACCGCCTGAAGCTCTTTGTCGGGTTCCGTTCCACCGTCGCAGCAATCTCAACGAACATGGTTTGGTCCGTAAAACTAATAGCAACAGGGGCGTCAACACCAGAGCCGGCCCTTGGGCCAAGCCAAGGAAGCCACTGCTTCCGGCCTTTTTATTATAAGACTATTTTCGGCCACAAATTTCCAAAATTCTTCTTTAGTTTAGTGGTAAAATCTGAAATCAATAGATCTCCTTTGCCCAACCACGGTTCGATAACCCACCAAAACGGCCATTTTTTTAAAATTTGCTTCTAGTCATGTTTTTCCTAGCACCGGCTCTGGTCAACACACCTGAAGTTCGTGTTGTTTCGTGTAACCTAAAAACTTAGCTCATAAAACAACCTCTCTTTCAAGATTTCCCTGAAGTTCTTCAACTAGTAAACGTTGATAGACTCTTGGATTAGCGTTGACTGCAAAGGGGTAAGATGGATCAGAAAACTACAAAATCCATAAACTCATTTTATTAATTTGATAAACAAAGAGATATTCAACATACCTTCCCATCAATTCGGGGAAGATGAATGGGACTTGCCTTAATCTATGGTTACATAAACATGGCAGTGCTGTTGACCTCGAAACGATAGAGACGAAGGAAGAAGGGTGAATCATTTATAGGCCTCTTATGGTAGTTATAATGACTCATTAAACATTTAAGGTCCAACTTCACATTTTACAGAGTAAAAATTAAAACTAGAACTGCCACGTGGCATCAGACGCCATAGGTACGTGGTGACATGGAAGAATGCAAAGCGAGAGATGTCTACTTTATTATTATAGAATTCAACATACCTTCCCATCAATTTGGGGAATATGAATGGGAGTTACCCTAGATCTATGGTTACATAAACATGGCGGTGTTGTTGACCTCGAAACGACAGAGACGAAGGAAGAAGGGTGAATCATTTATGGGCATGTTATGGTAGTTATAATGACTCATTAAACATTTAAGGTCCAACTTCACATTTTACAGAATAAAAATTAAAACTGGAACTGCCACGTGGCATCAAACGCCATAGGTACGTGGTGACGTGGAAGCATGAAAAGCGAGAGATGTCTACTTTATTATTATAGATTCAACATACCTTCCCATCAATTTGGGGAATATGAATGGGAGTTACCCTAGATCTATGGTTACATAAACATGGCGGTGTTGTTGACCTCGAAACGACAGAGACGAAGGAAGAAGGGTGAATCATTTATGGGCATGTTATGGTAGTTATAATGACTCATTAAACATTTAAGGTCCAACTTCACATTTTACAGAATAAAAATTAAAACTGGAACTGCCACGTGGCATCAAACGCCATAGGTACGTGGTGACGTGGAAGCATGAAAAGCGAGAGATGTCTACTTTATTATTATAGATAGATAGTATATCTATATGATGACCCCGGTAAATTTTTGTCTAGGTCCATCCCTGTCCTCAATTTTAAAGGCTATAACATTTGGTGTATACGGTCGTTCGCGTTAGCTCCATGGAAATCAATGACCCGGATTTGAGCTGCGATGGGTGGTGTCTTTGCTTAAGGATGGCTGAGAGGGCTCGGCATGGATCTCGCGACGGGTCAGATCAGCTTAGAAGAGTGATCAGGTACTACTAGTTTGGAGGGTTAGGTATTTTTATACATGTGGTTTGTGGATGGCGTTAGTTTCCGATGGAGGATGATGGTTCCTTATGGAGGAGCTTCTTACGGTGTCCATTCTTGGCAGGATTGAAGCAGTTTGTTTGTGAGTCGTGAGGAAGTTTTGTGGTAGGCTTTGACATATTTGTGCTCGGGTTCAGAAGATCATTTCATCAGCTCCACTTTCCGGTGGTTGTTGGTATTGTGGCTCTGGGTATCTCTGAGAAATTGAGGTTTCACAGTTAGCCGTTGGAGGTTCTGGTTATGGAAAAATCGGGTCTTCTAGACCCCAATGGTGGTGCTGTGAGCTTCTCATTTCTGTCCACCAGAGAGAAAATAGTGCGTCTCCTTCCTTTTTCCCACCTCAAATTGAGCTCTTTAAAGTTTATAATTTGTTAATTCTTAATCATTATTCCACCTCAAATTTGATTTCTTTAGGGTTTAGGATTTGTTTGTGCCTAATCTATTTTTATTACTGTCAGATTTTTGTTCTACTGTCTCAGTAAATTTGTAATCTTCGATGTTCTTTAGTGGGATGAAACTAATATATTAAATATTATTTTTAGAAAATATTTAGTGTAAATTTAAATATTTTTATAAGGACTAAAACTAATGTTTTGTTGAGTTCTGTTTATAACCAATCATCTTATGTATTAGTATATTTTACTTTTTTTTCGTGAATGATCTTTTTCCATAGAGGAGTCTGGTTTTGAAAGGTTAGAGAAGAGGCAACTAATTTGCTCAAGATGAGATGTTCCTTTCTTTAGACACTCCATCCACTTCCAACGTCCGATAAATGTAGCTTTTCCAATGATTCGTTAGCTCTTGAGAGGTTCCTTTGCTTTTAATGTCGTGTGTTGTTAGCGAAGACGCAGCTAACTTGCGCTGGGAGCAATAAAATTATTTCAAGTAACATTTCTAAGATCTTTCTATTCCAGTGCTCTTTTGATATTGTAGTGCTTTGGTGATGAGAATCGATCCGGTTAAGCTTAACAAAGACTAGTTATATCAATTGAGTTTTCACGTTATAGAGGATGGTTGGTCTGGTTCAGTTAGACGGTTAGTCATGGTTTACAATGATTTAATGTCGGCTTAATGTGTGTAACAAACTCTGATATATAAACATGAGAGGGATTCTTCAGTTTCATTGACAAGTAGAGTGATTCTTGTAATCGAGAAGAAGATAGTGAATTACTGGATCATCTCCAGTCAAGACGCAGGGTTGTTAATCCTTTTTGAGGGCCTAAAATTGTATATCTCTTGTGTTGTTGATCTTTATTTTTTATTTCGAGTGTTCATTCAGGTGTGAGGTTGATTTTGTATTCATTGATTGAGCTCTCGATCCTAAAAAAATGGTATTAGAGCCAGGTTCTTTGAGCTAGATGAGTGATTTAATGGCAAAAATCGAAGTTGCGATCTTTGATGGGCAAGGCGATTTCTCGATGTGGAAGAAGCGGATGTTAGCTGCAGGATTCTCTTGATGAAAAGATCCCAGATCCAAAGGTGATGAAGAAAGAAGAAGATTCAGATGCGTATAAAGAACGATTGAAGGAAGAAGAAGTCAAAAGACTTGAGCGAGCTAAGAAGGCGATGAACATGTTGATCCTGAATCTTGGAGATCATGTTCTACGGAATCTTGATGATTTCAAAAACACCACATTAATCTGGACAGCTCTTGAAAGGTTATGCAATCAAACGTTTCTTCCTAATTGAATCCATATGCAACACAAGTTCTATTCGTTTAGAATGGTGGAATTGAAGTCAGTAGATCAGAATATTGATGATTTCTTGAAGCTTGTATCTGGACTGAGTAGCTTGAAGGTACATGTTACATGGAAAGTTCAAGCAATCTTGATACTGAACTCATTGCCGACATTGTATAACTCTCTTAAAGAAACGTTGAAGTACGCGAGAGATTCATTAACAACTGAAATTGATATGAATGCTGCAAAGTCAAAAGAGATAGAGTTGAGAGCGAAGCAAGATCTCAATATCTCAGCAAAGAGTGGAGATGCTTATGTAGCAATAGGAAGACCTGAAAAGAAATTCAGGTAACAAGAAGTGTAAGAGCGTATCAAGATCTGATTCTGGATCAAGATTGACTTGTTGGTACTGCAAGAAAGAAGGACATAAGAAAGCATATTGTTATGCCTGGAAAAGAAAGATGGAAGGCAAAAGAAAGTGCAGAGGAAGCTGTTGTGATAGATGCGTTAACAATTTCAATTACATGGCACCAACAAAAGTGGGTTATAGATTGTGATATCACATCACCTCAAGAAGATACTGGTTTTAGACGTATGAAGAAGTAAAAGAAGGGCAAGTTTTGCTAGGTGATGATTTCTTAGTTAATGTACAAGGAATTGGATCAATCAACATCAAAGCACTACAAGAAATATCGATATTGGCAGCGCCGAGAAAACGCTATCATATCGTTTTAGTAGCGTTCTTGTAAACGCCGTGACATCCGCAACTATAATAGACCCCCCCATATCATAGCGAATATTCATGCGCTATAAAGTACGAAGATATAACAGGGTTTCTAAATTGCTGTATTAAACCTTTGTAGTAACGATGTATTAATGCTAGTAAATATTATTATATGGCGTTTTGTTTTTGTCAGCATAAATTTTATACTGACGTTTATTTTTTGCCATGGAATAAGTTCTTATAACTCTTTTTTTTTGTGGATGCCTGCATCTATAATAGTGTATCCTGTATGTAATCGAATTGTAATAAGTAGCATTTTTATTGTACTACGTAAATTGTAATAGCATGAATTATTTTTTTGAAATTTGAATAATGAAATATTTGGTGGTTGATTTCCTGGTATAATTGTTTGATTTGGAATATTGAATTGCTTAAATTGTAAATTTGGAAATAAAAATATAATTATAATTAAAATGATAATTAAAATTTGGATTAGAGAAACATGAATTCAAAAAATTAAGAAAGGATAACATTTTACTGAAGCAAATTGACAGAAGATAGCTGAAGCAATAAAACATACTGAAGCAAATAAAATATACTGAAGCAAATAAAACATATTGAAGCAAATAAACATAGTGGAGGTAATTAAAATATCAGAGGATTGTGAGTTGGACGAAGATTGGTTCCATGTTTTAGCGACGACCTTTGCCTCTTGAGGACCCTCCTTGTTGTGGTGGAGCAGAGTTGAAGGCACCAATAGCTCGGAGGTATTCCAGGTAGTCTGGGTCAAATTCTTTTTGTGGTATCAGGCGGTAGCTTATGTTCTCGGCTCTTGTTATCTCATCTACATCATTTCCTCGTGAGGACTCTCCTTGTTGTGGTGAACCTGTTTTGACTGCTTCTTTTTGTGGTTTCACTCGGGCTGTTGGGAGTGCACAGACGATGACCTTCCTTGGTTCCATTAGAGTTGCTAGACAGAGAAGTTAATCAAAGTTAAGATCTTTACAATAATAATAAGACAGAAAACATAACTAATTGAAGATTAAACCGAAAAAGTAACAAATGGAACTTTAAGAATATTGGAGTTTGATATCAATATTTGTAAATCTGACCTGGGAATTGCGAAATCTTTGAGATCTGTAAGGTTTCAAATCTTTTTGGATCTGCAAAACAGTTACCTTCGTAATCAGATAAATATAATAATGATCTTTAAGAAATGTAAAATCGAGGGTTTAGAACTCTGTAACCTAAATGAGAGATTCGTGGTGGATTTGAGATGGTGGGTTATGCAGATTTGTGGTGGTTTGAGATGGAATGAGAGATTGGTGGTGGATTTGAGATGGAATGATAGAATCGTGGAGGAGAGATTTGTGGGAGTTTGAGGACGATGAAATTTACTTTGGCTCCCAAATTTAGGATATTTTGGCTTTCCCTCCTAAAAGCTGAGTCGACCGATCAGAGAGAAGGACGAGGATAACCTAAAAATCTAATCTCCACCGTTGGATCATCATGATCGAATGGATATAATAAGTCGATTTTTTTCTTCTCTTTTCCAAAAGGAAGCAGTCGAAAATGCTTCTAAGTAAGAACAACATGGATGTTGATCGAATTTGAGATGATTTAGGATGGTTTAAACTTGTCTTTGATATATCTACATTTGAAAATGATCATATAATTAATAGAAACAAAAAAAAGCAAAGAATACATCATTATGTGAACATATAAACCACAAACACTCAAAGTCCACCAATTTATACCCTAAACCCTAAAACTTCACACTAAAACACTAACCCTATAATACAAAGTTGTGGTAGAAAGCTGAATTGATTCTAAATTTTCACATTATTATCTTTTGGTAACCTTCAATAAACACCATAACTTTATTTTTTCATCATGAATCACTTAACACTGTCGTTACCCTAAACCCTAAAACTAAAGCTTACAAAATCAACCCTATCCTTACCCTAAACCCTAAATTGCTTTGATATATAAATGAAATTGTATTTTTTTTTTCTTTCTTATTTTGGGCATGTGTTGTGATTGAACATTTTAATTTTGGGCCATCTTTACATTTGAAATCATAAACACATTAGTTAAGATTTAAAAAGCATAGAAACATTAGTTAAGATCCAAGAGTGGCAAATAACAGAGTCACCTTCTAAAACAAAGAAACAGAAAAGCCGATCATGTCTTTAAAAAAACAGTCATTAAAACAGAGTCATTAAAAACACAGTCTTATTGCTTGGTTCCTTTGGCTTGTTTTTAAACCTGCACAGAAAGACAAATCTGATTAGTTTGACATATTTAAACACTTATATATGTCAGAGATAAAGGAGATGATAGAAGAAACCACACATGCGTCCAATAGCTATCCAATAGCTATCCTAACTCGTTGACAGAGATGATGGAAGAAACCACACAGGCGTCCAATAGCTTTCCGAACACCTTTAGGTAATAACCATGTAATACAGAACCATTGGAGATCAGACCACAGACTTCAACTTGTGGACAAATACAAAGTTAAAACATGGTGAGTAAATACCTCTAATCACAACAGGAAGAAGCTGATGCATCAACACATGGTAATCATGTGATTTCATTCCTGATATCTTACACTCCTCAACCTTCACACACCTTGATATATTTGAGCAGTAACCATCCGGACCACGAAATTCAGATAGACGCTTGCAGAATATTTTCTTCTCTTTGCTGGACAAAGACCAAGGAGCTGGAGGAAGGTAAGTTTTATTCCCACGGGGTTGAGGATGTAAATCCTTCCTAATGCCAAGCTGTTCAAGATCTTTTCGACACTTAAGTCCATCTTTTGATTTGCCACAATGCAACAACGTTGCGATAAGGCTTGCGGCAACATTTCTTTCAACGTGCATCACGTCTAAATTGTGTCTAACCGGGAGTTCCTATACAAAACAAACACAAGTAAGAGTGTCAAAGAAAGCCAGAGATTGAACATTTATGAAAAAAGTAGAGAGATAACTGTATAAGAAACATACCTCCCAATAAGGCAATTTGAAAAATATTGACCGCTTCTTCCATCTAGATAGCTCTTCCTAATCTACTGTTTCTTCCTCTTTCTCTGATTCACTGGATTCATCATCCGACTCTGATCCAACAGGCTCTACAATCTTCCTCTTGCTTCCATTTACTTTGACATTTCCAAAGTCATTCTTGTAATTTTTGAGTAACTGGCTTATGTTATGACCACTCAGAATCCTACCGTTTTTCCCATGCTCAACTTTACCATCAAACCATGATTTCTTTCCACGATAAGCATGTCGAGGAGGTAGACCTTTTCGATGGGACATATATACGTGCTTCCTGCAATGAGTCAGCCACATACTATATGTGTTTTTCCCACACACAGGACATCCCATTTTGCCCTTTACCTTACACCCTGCAAGATTTCCATATGCAGGAAAATCCTGAATGGTCCAGAGAAGCATTGCTCTTAACTTGAAAGTGGTGTGACTGAATGCATCATACGTGACCTCTCCTTGCTCCCACAGAAGGTTTAGATCCTCTATAAGTGGTTCTAAGTACACATCAATATTGTTTCCAGGTTGGGTTGGACCAGGAATCAACAATGACAACATGATGTTCTCCTCCTTCATACACTTTTCAGGTGACATGTTGTAATTGACTAGCAAGACCGGCCAAGCAATGTAGTTCACATTCTTCATGCTAAAAGGATTGAACCCATCAGTGGACAGTCCAAGCCTAAGGTTCCTTTCTTCAGCAGCAAATGACGGGTATTTGTCATTCATTTGATCCCAAGTAACAAAATCTACTGGATGTCTGCTTTTTCCATCAGTGCTCTTGTTACTAAAATGCCACCTCAAGTCCTTCGCCATTTCCTCAGACCTGAACATCCTCTTCAGACGTGGAATTATCGGAAAATATCTCAGAACTTTCTGCGGAATACCTTTCTTCAACTCCCCTGTCCGCCTGTTAATCTTCCATCTTGAAGCATTGCATTTTGGACAGTTGTCTAGCTTCTCAAACTCCTTTCTGAACAGACAACAGTCATTCACACAAGCGTGTATCTTGTCATAGCCCATGTTAAAAGATTTCAGAAACCTTTTCACTTCATACAAGGATGTGTGCAAGACATTCTCCTCGGGTAGCATCTGTGGTAAAGTCTCCAGCAAAAGATCGAAGCTTCTATCAGACCAACCACTCTGTGTCTTTATCCAAAACAGTGAAACTATCGCTGACAGCTTGCTGTGATTTGCACAACTAGGATAAAGAGGTGTCTCTGCATCTGCTAGCTTAGCAAGAAACTCATCTTCTTCCTTATCTTCACCTTCAGCAACCTCACTCAGATCACCCTTCCTAATAAAATCTTCATCCAGAAACTCAACTGCTTGGTATAACCCTAAAATCTCATTGTTCCTCTCACTTGCATTGCTTCTGCAGTCAGCCCCTGATATTACGTCTCCATGATGATACCAATCCTCTCTCAGCTTGTAACTCAAATCCATTCCCCTAGTTACTAGATGATCAACAACAACATCGGCTGAATGACGATCCACATTGCGACAGTCTATGCATGGGCAAATGATCAACTCACACTCTGCTAAATCTGCACCAACACACCTAACAAACTCCCATGCACCTCTCTCATAACGAGGATCAGCTCTTCCGTTAACACACATGCAAGCATAATTTAAACTCTATTAATCACACAACAATAACAATAACTACACTATATTTTGTTTTTCCTTACCTGTTTAGATGAACCCATGACTTTTCGACCATTTTTATGTTCTTAGTTTCTAACCGACAAACAAAATAAAACAAACAACAAACACAGACATTGTCATTCACATAATAACCAATAAACAATAAACTACTCTTTTTTTAGAACAACAAACAATCAACTACTCAATAGACAAACAGTCAGATACTAAAACTCACACAATAAACAATCGGATATAAAAGTGGTCGAAAAAGAATCACCTCAATATGATCTTCAACTCGCCTTGATCTTTAACAAACATAATCTCAAACCTGCAAATCAAATGACCAAAAACAAGAACCACAAATCAAATCAATACTACAGTCCTCACGATATCAATCCAAAACAGATTTGATTATCTCTAACCTGACTTGTCTCCTCCTAATCTTCGTGACCTCAAATGAATCGAGGGTTCTGAGAAACTAGAGAAATCAAAGAAATCCAAAATTGTAACACCTGAAAACAATCAAAAAAAAATCTGAGAAACTAGAGAAATCGATAAATGAATCGAGGGTTAATTGATCTATGTTTATTGGGAAAATCGACAAAATCAAAACTGGGTTTCACCTGCAATTGACCAACGGAGATGACAACAGCTCCGGCAGGAAGAGCGTCGTCAACTTTCGGAGAGATCGAGGCCTCCAACTTTTCGATTTGTCGGAGAGCTCGAGGTATCGATGAGAAGCAGAGGAGGAAAAGACCAAAAATAAACCTAAGTGTTTTACACTTTACCGCTATTAATCTATTTTTTATTAATTTTCTTTCTCGGGTTAATAAAAATTTTCACTAGCGTTTTTAAAACGCTAGCATTAAGTCGGGACATCTTTTAATAGCACTTTGTGAATCCGCGCTACCGTGAAATGCTACCAATACCCATATTTCTTGTAGTGAAGCCTACGGTGGGACAGTAAAAGTCTTGAACAAAATCAGCTACGTTCCTAAACTAAAATGGAACCTTATTTCCACTGGAACATTGGATACACTAGGCTTTGATCATGTTAGTGGTAGAGGTAAAACTAGGTTTTACAAAGATGGAAAACTAGCATTGCGAGGAACTTTGTCTAGAACTTTGTATATCTTGGATGGAGAGACTATTGTTGCAGGTGAAACCAACAGCGTCATGACAAAAAGGTGGAAGGATGAAACTGAGCTGTGACACATGCGTTTAGGACATATGAGTCTGAAGAACCTGCAAATACTTGTTAAGAGAGGAATCTTGGACTAAAGGAAGACTGGTGACTTGGGTTTCTGCGAGAATTATATAATGGGGTCCACATTGGAAAGCATAACTCAAAAAGAATCTCTCAAATATGTGCATGCTTATTTATGGGCTCTCAGAATGTCACGCAAAGCATATCAAAGATGCAATATTTTTTCTCTATCATTGATGATTATACAAGAAAGTTTTGGGTCTTCTTTCTGGATGTGAAGAGTGAAGCATTTGTGAAGTTGTGTGAATGGAAGAAGCTTGTTGAAAATCAGATTAAAAAGAAGGTGAAGTTCTTGAGGACTGATAATGGACTCGAGTTATGCAATACTGCGTTTGATGACTTTTGCAGACAACAAGGAATAGAAAGACATAGAAAAAATGCCTACACTCCAAACTTCACAACAAAACGAAGTTGCAGAGGGCATGAAGAGGACCATAATGGAGAAGGTCATATATCTTCTAAATGAGTC
The DNA here is from genome assembly GCA_905132765.1 of Moricandia arvensis. Classification (NCBI taxonomy): domain Eukaryota; kingdom Viridiplantae; phylum Streptophyta; class Magnoliopsida; order Brassicales; family Brassicaceae; genus Moricandia; species Moricandia arvensis. Next base: position 43,761 of record CAJHQP010002003.1, on the reverse strand, counting down.
TGGTCTAGAAGAAGAGTTTTGGGAGAGGCTATGTCTACAACTATATATCAAATCAATAGGAGTCCCTCTTTGATACATGCTCAAATTACCCTAAAGCTATTGATTACTCTCTCAAATAAGAGGTTCAATTTTAGTACTTAGGGATCGAATCCACAGAGAGCGAGGGCACACAATAGATTTGAAAATTAACTTAGTTATGCTAGACATTTAAATACAATTTAAGAACTAGTAAATCAGGAATGAGTTGGTTTGTAAACAGTTAAGAAAAATAGCTAGATCTAGGATTTTCAGGTAGTGAATTATAATGGCTAAAAGTCAAAGGGTTTTCAATCAAAGAACACGAATTTAATAAGTAAAGATATAATTTATATATATATATATATATATATATATCCTATGGCTAAGCTCAAAGTCTACAACTTCTGTATGCAAATTCGGAATGACCGTCGATCGATGGTACGCAAACGACATTGATCGATGGCTTTCTTAGTCAAGCATTAAACGATTAGATTCAATAAGTTTACTAAGAATTACTAGACCAATCTCTCGATTATCCCTAACAGCTTAGGCTCAATAGGATTTGTTCATGGAACGATCCTACTCTCACAGTTATCAATTATTCTATTATCAAGGCTCTAGTTAGTTATTGAAGAACACAAGCAATAAACACAATTCTGATGATAAATCTAATAATTACCCTAGAAATTCTATTTTTTTTTCTAATCCAACAAAACCATTAATCAACCCTAAATCTAATAAGAGATCTACTCAGACATATCTAAGCAGAACATAATCATAAACATAAAATAATGCATATAATAAGAATAAGGATAGAAAACTAGGGTTCCAATACAAAACTTGAAAGAAGTTTTGATTTTCTCCCAAAAACTACTATGTTTTCTATGAGAACTCTAAACTTTTAAAAGATCTCTCTTCTGCCCCTTTTGCATAAAACACCAGCAAAGATAATATAAACTAGGTAAAACATGTCCAAGGGCAATCTTGTAATTTCCATGACTTGGGCTTCAAGTTGGCTACTCTGTGAATTGGGCTTTTGCGTGTTGATCGTCGATCGACGGCAAGGGTGTGTTGTCGATCGACGCAACTCTTAGTCTCGACTCATACTTACCTAAATTTGACCAGTTACAGGGTTCCTCTCTCTTTGGGTTCTAGAAAGCCTCATAATCGCTACAATGCTCCAAAGTGCACCTGGACATGAAAAGACTCTAAAACAAATCCTAGACACACATAACATACTTCAAATATGGCCTATAACATGGTCTAAAAGTGGTAAATATTATGTCATATCACTCATCTGCTATTGATTGAAATATTCTAGAAGAATTAAGGTCGGGAAAGAAACATGGTTATAAACATATTAAGAGGTTCGGGTCTATTGCGTATATTCATAAAGATCAAGGAAATTTGAAGCCTGGAGCAGTTAAAGGAATGTTTTTGAGCTATTCAACTAGGGTCAAGGGATATAAGATCTGGCTATTAGATGAAAGGAAGTGTGTGATTCAGTAGGAGTGTCATCTTCACACATGACAAAGTCTACAAAGAAGAAGTGAAACCTCAAAGGTGAAGAATCTGACTCCAAATATACATAAATAAGTAGCTTTGTGATACTTGAAACAGAAACTAGTCAAGAAAGAAATAAATCTTGTGTAACTTCTGGTACTAAGAAATATATGGGTTCTCTTGTAGAATTTGAATCTGAAAGTGATGAAGGTGAAGGTAGTGATGATCATACGGAGACACAATGAAGTTACATATAGCCATAGACATACCAAAAGAGAAATAGTACCACCAATAAGACTCGGTGACTATGACGTGGCTGTTTTTTCCTTAGTAGCATCTGTTGATGTAAGTCTGGATGAACCTATATCAGAAAGCAATAAAAAGAAAGGATAGTGTGTTCTGGAATGGAGGCATGGATGAGGAAATAAACTCACTGGATGTAAACAAGACATGGAGGTTAATCAAGAGACCCAAGAACATAAAAGTCATTGGTTGTAAATAGGTTTACAGATTGAAACTTGGAATACATGGAGTGGAGAAAACATGTCATAAGGCAAGGCTAGTGGCCAGGGGCTACTCGCCGAGGGAAGGAGTGGCCTATCAAGAGGTGTTCTCTCATGTGGTGAAGCCCGTATCGATACGGTTGTTACTCTTAATTAGGTGAATGAATACCTTGAGTTAGAGCAGTTAGACGTTAAAATTGCATTCCTTCACGGAGTTATAGAAGAAGAAATATGTATGGAATAACCTAATGGGTGTGTTGTTAAAGGGAAGGAGAAGTATGTTTGCAAGCTTGGCAAAGTGTTGTATTGATTTAAACAAGTGCCTAGACAATTGAATAAATGCTTTGATCAGTTTGTTGTAGGTAAAGGTTTTCATAGAAGTGAGTTTGATTAGTGTGTGTACAACAAGCAGTTGAAACTGGGGTTAATGTATTTTCTTATGTATGTGGACGACATGTTGCTGGCTTCAAATCCTTCAGAAGAAATCAAGTTGGTTAAGGAGTTGTTGGGAGACGGGTTTGAGATGAAAGACCTGGGTCCGGATAGAAGAATACATGGTATGGACATAGAAAGAGATCGAGAAGGTGGGGGTTTTAACACTCTCTCAATCATGATACATCAAAAAGGTTCTTTAAGTGTTCAACATGGATGAAGTTAAAAAAGTAACTACTCCAATTGGAGCTCAGTTCAAACTTTCAGCAATCAAAGGTGATGAACAAGAGCCAGTAGGGGATGATGTGTCGTATTCTAATGCTATTGGGAGCATTATGTATGCAATGATAGAAACCAGGTGTGACTTGGTCTATGTAGTGGGACTTGTTAGTCATTCATGAGCAATCCAAGCATGAATAACTGGTTAGCCATGAATTGGGTACTAAACTATCTTAAAGGGACACATAGTATGAAGTTGGTTTTCAGGAAGAAAGAAGAGTTCAAAGTTGAAGGTTAATGTGACTCAGATTTCTCTTCTGATTTGGATAAGAGAAGATCCATTTCTTGTTATTTTTACACAGCAGGAGCAAATGCTATATGTTGGAATTAAGGTTGGTGTAGTGATCTTATCTACAACTGAAGTCGAATATATGGCATTGGTTGAGACAGCGAAAAAAGGTGTCTAGCTTAAAGGTTTAGCTGAGGATTTTGGCTATAACCAGAAGAGTGACATCTGGTGTGATTCACTAAGTGCTCTTTGTCTTGCAAAGAACAACGTTCATTATGAGAGGACAAAGCACATAAACATAAAGATGCATTTTATTGGAGACATAATAGCACAAAGTCATGTGAAGGTGCTGAAGATTGCCACAGTGAAAAACCTTGCTGATATGTTGATAAAGGCTCTTTCGATTGAGAAGTTTGAGAAGGCATTAAGATTTCTTGGTGTCGCAAGTCACTGAGGCGAAGGCTGCGAACTGGGAGTGCATATGTCTGCCACAATAAAGAATTTAGTCAAATTGACGTCATCAAAATGGGGGTTTTGTAGTGCATTGGTGATGAGAATCAATATGGTTAAGCTTAAATAAAGACTGGTTATATATGTCAATTGAGCTTTCAAGTTGAAGAGGATGGTTGGTCTGATTCAGTAAGACGGTTAGCTCATGGTTACGACGGTTCAATGTTGACTTAATGTATGTAACAAATTCTGATATATAAACAGAACGTATGTGGTTTTGTCCCCTCTCTATTATGAGCTAATACTAGCGTTGTAAACAAGAGAAGGATTATTCGAGTTCATAGACGAGTAGAGTGATTCTTGTAATCGAGAAGAAGATAGTAAATCACTGGATCATCTCCGGTCAAGACTTAAGGTTGTTAATCTTTTTGTGAGGACCCGAACTCGTGGATCCCTTGTGTCGTTGCTCTTTCGTTTTCGAGTGTTCATTAGGTTGATTGAGCTCTTGATCCTACCAGCTACAATATGACGCAGTAGACCTTTAGATAAACGCGCATGATGGATTGATGTTACGAAAAAACTATCTATCTAGTCGAACAATAACAAAAAAAACACTAGGACTTTAGTTGCTAAAACTTTTATTCTTATGAAGGATAAAATCCCATCGATAACACAGGCTTGTGTGAACATAAAGAACAAATCAAAGCAACATTCTCACAATGGCTCTAGTCACATTAGAGATTTTTTGCATTGATTTGGTCAAACTAGTCAACGGAGATTTCCCTTTAAATTCTCCTTCACATACGGCAGCTTCCACACCAGCATCGATCACACCATCCTCACCGAACTTGGGAACTCCTTTGGAGATAGCCTCAATAGCTTCAGGAACATCAGCGTTTAAGATCGTTTTGTATCTTCTACTACATTCATCTAAAGCCCGTCTCAGTTCCGGTCTCTTTTTATATAGACCGTTGATTTCGTTCATGGTCTTCGTCGCCAACCCCTACAAAATTATAATGATTGGTGCTAATAGTAACGAAGGTTATGCTCTAATAATATTGAAATTAACTATAATATATGAATATAATTGAATATTTATACACGAAGAAACTAGATCGAAAAAGAAAATGAAATACCTTAATCTTGTCGACGAGGATAAGTGCGAGGCCAGAGGTGTCGGCAGAGGAGCCACGTGGGTCGGAGTCGAGGAGAGAGACACAGAGATTGAAGTCTGGTGTCTCTTTGCATGTCTGCTCTATCATACTCGCTTCACTCACCATCACTATCATTGTCATCATCGTCACCACCATCATCACCTTCTTCATTTTTCTCTCTTTTAGATTTATGTAAAAGATGGAGGACTTACTTTGATTTCACGATTTTGAGCAAGGCCAGAGTTATATAAGTATGTGTCTCTGTGTAGGTTGATTGCCTGTGTAGTGCACGCATCCAATATATATAAGCGAAATTGATGGTTCTTATGTTATCTTTCACGCAAAATACTTTATTGTATATGTTTAATTTATATTTTACACAAATTTGATAAAACAAAAAAAATATATGTCGTCTTGTTATTAATGTCGGCCTTGGCCCCAAGAATTAAAGTTTCTATAACTTTCCAACGAACAGCATGAATGGAGTATCGCCATGTGGATCCAATGGTCGAGGTTAGCGTGTTACACTAGCCTAGTTACGAAAAGCTTCATCCGAATTAATCAAGGGGCTAGCTTTTTGCTCAGCCGGTAGTTTTTGCCTTTAATAAATTTGTAATGGTAAAGCACTGCAAGTTGCTGATTTACATGGTGGAGACGTTAGGGCATGTTTATTGCAGGGTTCTTAGGTGGGGTTCTTAACTTTTGTTAAGAGCCGGTTCTTAGTTTATAACTAAGAAAAACTAAGAACCGGTTCTTAAATAAGAGTTTTAAGAGTCGGTTCTTAGCCGTAAAGTAAAAAAGAAAAAAAAAAAACGAAAAAATGAAAAATCAAAAGTTAAGAACCCCACCTAAGAACCCCGCAATGAACATGACCTTATATCATCTATAAAAGATAGAATAAACGCAAAGTAAATAAAGTAGGCAATTATATGAGTTATTTCATTCTCATTTGACAAATATGACCACTTAAAAGCTTCTTTTCGTTAAAGCCATTTATGTTATATACATCCTCCTTAAAAATAAAAGTAGTATAGAACCTAAATTCCTTTATCTTTTTTTGTTGTTGTTGATGTTTTGTGGGCCAAACAACGAAAGATAAGCTCAATATAAGAGCGCCGAAAGAAAAGAAAACGTGTGGAGCCCATTTTCACTATTTATACGCGTCTTTTATTTCTATATATATTCATGAGGAGAATATCGATTCCTCTTCTTCCTTTATATAAAATAAAATTTTTCTTCCCATATTAATATTCAAACATCTCTACCGGTATTATTTTTATTCCTATTTAAAGTTTGTCGATTACAGAAAATTCCAGTTTCATCATAACACGTTATCAGCACGATCACTCTGCAATTCGGTAAAGTTTATATGTATCACTTTTACCATGTTATAATGGCCGGTATACCGCCTATACTATCTTTTATTATCAATTTCAATTCACTATAATTAATGTCAATATATATACTGGTCGGCCGAGCCGCCGTAAATTTATTTATTGTGAATTGGTCGGCTGAGCCGCCTTATAATTTATTTATTGTGAATTGGTCGGCTGAGCCGCCTTATAATTTATTTATTGTGAATTGGTCGGCTGAGCCGCCTTATAATTTATTTATTGTGAATTGGATGGCCGAGCCACCTTATAATTTATTTGTTATTGTGAATCGGTCGGCTGAGCCGCCTCATAATTTATTTATTGCATAATATTGGCTTGGCTCCGCCGCCGCATAATTTATTTATTGCATAATATTGGTCTGGCTCTGCCGCCACATTATTTGTTTAATGTTTTGACAGAAATAATTTTATCACTAAATAAATATTGATATTTGCATATTATGAATATTGTATAAATATTTGGTCGCTTAGATAAAATATTTTGAAATTTATTGATTCTGGTTGACTGCTTATTACGATATTTTCAGACTGATTTTTGGTTCAAACATTTTAACCCCAACGGTCACAAAGAATTTTTTTAAAAATTCCCCCCTTTTCCAACGGTCATGAACAGTGTTTTTTACCTATAAATATACTCATCCTTCATTCATTCAACTCATCCAAAACATTTCATCTCCTCCCAAATATTTTCAAATCGCCCTCCTCCGATTTTCGTTGCAAGAATGATGATTCGGCTATTTTTGATTTTGTGTACGATTTTTATTTTTACTTCCATGTATTTGATTTATCTTGGAGGAATTAGTGCTGAAAATTTTGGCATTAATGTCTATTTAGCTTTTTATGCATTATTTCTCCTTGTAATTGCTTGCATGATTAATGTTAATGGCTTTTAAATATTTTTATAAAATTTATTTCTTGTAACCATTCCCGCACTTCAAATATTTAATGAAATAATAATTCTAATTGTGTTGTTTATTACTATTTGATTTTGGAAATCTAATAACAAACATGGAGAAGCTCCAATTTCACGCCCTAGACACCACCGGTACCAACTACTTTTCGTGGGTTGCAAATGTCGAACTTTATCTTGAATCTCTTGGTTTATCTGAGACCATTAAAGAGAGTAATACTTCAACGCCTCAAGAAAAGGCTGAATCGGTGATCTTCCTTAGAAGACACCTTGATGAAAGTATTATTTATGAATATGCCAATTTGAAAGATCCTAAAGAGCTATGGAAGTCTCTGAAAAATCGTTTTGATCATCAGAAAGATATAACACTTTCACTTGCCCGGGATGAATGGCAAAGTCTGAAATTCCAAGATTTCGACAAAGTGATGAATTACAATTTTGTTGTACTAAGGGTTGTAGCCAAATTGAGATATTGTGGTGAAACGATTACCGAATATCAAAATGCTTGAGAAGACATACAACACATTTCACAAGAGCCACATCACCCTGCAACAACAATATAGGTTGCGGGGATATACTAAATTTTCAGATTTAATTGTGGCACTTCTCATAGCAGAAAAGAATAACAAGCTTCTCATCAAGAATCACATGACTTGTCCGACTGGTTCCAAAGCTCTCCCGGAAGCTTAATTTCCTATCATGTGACTCTTAAAATTCCACAATTATACCATAAATAATTGTTATTTGTGGAAGATTAATGTATAATTATTGTGTGTTTAAGATTTGGTAATGATGTATAATATTATCTTATGATTCTTTTTGTTTGTCTCAGAAATGGATAAGAGAACAAACGGAACAACAACTACGCAACTTGGTAGAGAAGTTTGCATACCAGATAGTGGCACAACGCACACTATACTGAAAGATAAGAGATTTTTCTCTAACTTAAAGTCAGCCAAAATGACTGTAAACACAATATCAGGTCCTACAGACTTGATCGAAGGAATTGGCAAAGCAAACTTTATGTTGCCTAATGGAACAAAGTTTTCCATAGATAATGCCTTATATTCTCCAAATTCTAAAAGAAATTTGTTGAGTTTCAAAGATATATATCTTCAAGGATATGATACTCAGTCTGCAACTGAAAATGGCAAGAAGTATATATATATAATTTCCGAGAGATCAGGCAAAAATCTAATCTTGGAAAAGTTCCCAGAACTTCCTTCTGGATTACATCACACTTATATTGATGTAATAGAATCACATTTTGTTATCAAGAGAAATCCAGAAGATGTTATACTATGGCATGACCGTCTTGGCCATCCAGGCACTACAATGATGCGTAAAATCATTGAGAGTTCACATGGTCACTCAGTAAAAGCCCAAGATATACATCAGAGTAATAAAATGCCATGTACTGCATGTGCCCTTGGGAAATTGATCATAAGACCATCACCAACAAAAGTTGATAAAGAATCACCAAGATTCCTAGAACGAATACAAGGTGATATTTGTGGACCAATACATCCACCATGTGGACCATTTTATTATTTTATGGTACTAATCGACGCATCCAGTAGATAGTCACATGTTTGCTTGTTATCATCTCGAAATATGGCATTCGCTAGATTTCTAACTCAGATAATCAAATTAAGAGCTCAGTTATCTGATTATCCAATTAAAAGAGTTAGATTAGATAACGCTGGAGAATTCACATCCCAAGCATTTAATGATTACTGTATGGTATCACGGATTGAAGTAGAACATTCAGTTGCTCATGTTCATACGCAAAACGGATTGGCAGAATCCTTAATTAAACGACTGCAACTGATTGCAAGGCCATTGATTATGAGATCCAAACTCCCAACTTCTGTATGGGGTCATGCAATTTTGCATGCAAAAGCACTCATTCGGATAAGACCAAGTGCATATCATAAATATTCCCCGTTACAATTAGTATCTGGTAGAGAACCAAATATCTCTCATCTAAAAGTATTCGGTTGTGCGGTTTATGTTCCAGTGGCACCACCACAACGTACAAAGATGGGACCTCAAAGACGGTTGGGAATATATATTGGTTATGATTCTCCATCGATAATAAGATATCTAGAACCACAAACTGGTGATGTTTTTACGGCACGATTCGCTGATTGCCATTTTAATGAAAAAGAATTCCCAAATCTAAGGGGAGATAACAATAAAGTAGGAAAAGAAATCAAATGGAATGTGCCATCCTTATTACACCTTGATCCTCCTACGAAACAGTCAGAACTAGAAGTTCGACGTATCATGCATTTACAAAATATAGCAAATCAACTACCTGATGCATTTGCCGATACCAAAATGGTAACTAAGTCTCACATACCCGCTGCAAATACTCCTGCTCGCATTGAAATACCACAAAAGTGTGGAATGGCAGTTGATACACGTGAATCAAAAACACGTTTAAAACGCGGTAGACCTTTTGGTTCAAAGGATAAAAATCCTAGAAAACGAAAGGAAGTTGAAAGGCATGATACTACCAAAATAACAGAAAATATTTTGGAAGAAGCAAATCATGAATCAAATGATAATATAGAGCATCATGAATATGAAGAAAATCATGAAATCTCCATCAATTATATCCAAAATGGAAAGATATGGAAACGAAATGAGATGGATGACATAGATGATGTTTTCTCATACCTTTTGGCAAAGGAAATAGGTGAAGAAAACGAAGATCCAGAACCAACATCTGTTTATGAATGTCAAAAGAGACATGACTGGATAAAATGGAAAGATGCAATCCAAGTCGAACTAGATTCACTTAACAAAAGAAATGTATTCGGAACCATTGTAATCACACCCAAAGATGTGAAACCTGTTGGATATAAATGGGTATTTGTTCGGAAACGAAATGAGAAAAACGAGATTACAAGATACAAAGCTCGCCTGATAGCTCAAGGTTTTTCTCAAAGACCTGGAATTGATTATGAGGAAACATATTCTCCTGTTATGGACGCAATCACATTTAGATTCCTGATGAGCCTAGCGGCTAATGAAAATTTAGAAATGCGTCTTATGGATGTCGTTACGGCATATTTATATGGATCATTAGATACTGATATCTATATGAGAATCCCAGATGGATTTAAGATGCCGGAAGTGTTAAGTTCCAAACCTAAAGGGTTATGTGCAATAAAATTGCAAAGATCATTATATGGGTTAAAACAATCTGGACGTATGTGGTATAATCGTCTCAGTGAGCATTTAACAAAAGAAGGATATGTGAATGATCCTCTATGCCCATGCGTTTTCATCAAGAAAACAACATCCGGATTTGTGATAATCGCGGTGTATGTTGATGATCTTAATATTATTGGAACTAAAAAGGAAATACAAAAGGCATCAGAATATCTGAAAGGAGAATTTGAGATGAAAGATCTCGGACAGACAAAGTATTGTCTTGGCTTACAAATTGAACATTCTCAAAGTGGCATATTCGTGCATCAATCCACATATACTAAAAGAGTGTTGAAACGCTTTAACATGGATAAGTCGACTCCTCTTAGCACGCCGATGGTTGTTAGATCACTTAATATTGAAACTGATCCGTTTCGACCATCTGAAGAGAATGAAGAAATACTTGGTCCTGAAGTTCCATACTTAAGTGCAATTGGAGCTCTTATGTATCTTGCAAATTGTACTCGGCCTGATATATCTTTTTCTGTCAATCTTTTAGCAAGATTCAGTTCATCCCCTACACGAAGACACTGGAATGGAATTAAACATGTCTTTCGTTATCTTCAAGGGACTATTGATTTAGGTCTATTTTATCCTAAAAACTCAAAGGGTCAAATGGTTGGTTTTGCAGATGCAGGATATCTTTCAGATCCACACAAAGCTCGATCGCAAACAGGATACGTTTTCACGATCGGAGGCACTGCTATATCTTGGCGTTCTCAGAAACAAACGCTAGTGGCTACCTCTTCAAATCATGCTGAGATCATCGCACTTCATGAAGCAAGTAGGGAATGTGTATGGCTAAGATCAATAAGCCGACACATATGTTCAAGCAGTGGGATTGACAACAAAATGGAGCCAACTGTTTTATATGAAGATAATGCGGCATGCGTTGCTCAAACGAAGGAAGGATATATCAAAAGCGATAGAACCAAACACATACCTCCGAAGTTCTTCTCTTACACTCAAGAACTGGAGAAGAATAAAGAGATTGAAGTCAGATATGTTCGATCATGCGACAATGCAGCTGACCTCTTCACAAAATCACTTCCTACCTCAGTATTCAGGAAACATGTCCATAATATTGGAATGCGTCATCAGAAAGATCTGTGACTGTTCATTCGAGGGGGAGCTTACGTGGTTGTACTCTTTTTACCTTACTATGGTTTTTCCCATTGGGTTTTTTCGAAAAGGTTTTTAACGAGGCAACAAGAGACGTTAAACAAGAGACGATAGTGACACTGGTCTCCAAGGGGGAGTGTTATGAAAGTCAAAAGCGCCGAAAGAAAAGAAAACGTGTGGAGCCCATTTTCACTATTCATACGCGTCTTTTATTTCTATATATATCGAGCATTAGTTCATTCATGAGGAGAGCATCGATTCCTATTCTTCCTTTATATAAAATAAAATTTTTCTTCCCATATTAATATTCAAACATCTCTACCGGTATTATTTTTATTCCTATTTAAAGTTTGTCGATTACAGAAAATTCCAGTTTCATCATAACACATATTCATTATTCATTCATTCAATCATCTGATTTCATTACCAATCCTCTATGTGTTGGTAAGAAATAGAATCTAGTTTTTTCCAGAAAATATTTCTAGAATATAAAATAGAGTAATTTTTTAAAATAATTATTTTTAAGTTTTTTTCATTTAAAAAAAAAATCAAAATATTCTTTTTTTATTTTGAAAATTTATATATATATATATATGTGTGTGTAGATAGATATATATGTATATTATATTTTTTTAATTTTTAAATTTAACTTCATAATTCACCCTATAATTCTTGTCCTAAATCTAGGTTAGTCAAACCTAAGAATATAAATATATATTTACATCATTTAATAAACTTATTTTATTATTTTTCTATTTTTGTAACAAATAGTGTGAATATGCTCCTCGCTTTGACTCTTTACTCACAGAAAAACGGCGACAAAGCTTCCAGTAACTTCATATAACAATTTTGACAATAAATGACGATCGATATTTATTTTCCTGGTTACGCTTACAACGTTTAAAATATTTGACATAACAATTCACAAGGTTTAGCATTTTAACTTTTCTCACATTGGACATGTTTTTGGTGTCCAGAACTTTCAGAAAACTCACTATCCGACAATAAACCCGCAACAAGATATATTGTCCACATCTGATTCATTTATCACACATGCATGTATAACAAAAATCTGATAAAGGCAAAAGGAGCCAGCAGATGATCTGAATCTAGTATAACTTATTGTTAGAAATGAATTGCGTCCTTCATCAAGTAAATTAAATTCAACTTAATTGATTAAAAAGCCGTCGAATGAATACACCAACTTAGAAGAAAAAATAAAGAAGTCAGATAGAAAAGAGAAAAAAGCAAACTCGAAGAAAGAGCATTTACAATCAAAAAGTAAAGTCAAAAACATGATAATAAGAAGTCGAGTGTGTACTCAGTTATCAAGACCGAACCTATGGACTTAGCTGCGATTGCATTGAAAAACACTTGTGACATGCAGATAAGAAGTACTATAACTATCACAAGTAAAATGAGCATGACACCAAAGAATGTGATAGGATACAAGAAGACAAGTTTGATGATGTTGCTTTGGCGCCAAGAAAGTCCACAAGACCACGTAAGCCAAACACAAAATATCTTTAGGATTAAAGATATATCTTTTATTTGTTTTGTTTCAATTATTAATAAGGGAATGTGTCTTTAGCAAGTCTTTAGCAATGTTCTCCATCTTTCCTTCATTCCTGCAATTTAGGAGTCAATGACTCCACTTCTTTGTTATTTGATTCATGTACTTTGTTCTTCTTTATTTAAGAAATGAAAAAGAAAAAAAGAAGTAGACTTTTCTACCCAAAACAACTTGTGTTCTAATTACAATTGATCAACATTGATATCTCTTGGCAAGGGACCTATTAGTGGTATCAGAGCTTTGCTCTTTGCACTCTTGCTAACGGGAATTCATTGAATCAACGTTCAGCAAACCACCCACACACCTTTTCTTTTGTTCTTCACCATTCATCCACCATTCCGCCCCGTACCACCAAAAATTCAAAAAAAAACAAGGTCGTGGCTCAAAATCTTCAGAAAGAGACCATGGCCAACAACCACGAACGTTTAGAAGATCTCGAATCAAGCATGGGAATGGTTCAAGACGAGATTCTCAAACTCACTACCGGCATTAACGACAAGATACGAGGCCTAGAGGATTCATTCCACCAAACAATGGCCGCGTCATTGAAAGAGATGTGAGATCTGATCCTTGGCAATCGCGAGACCAGCTCCAGTACGTCACATATCCCTCCTCCATGTGATGCGACTCAGCAGCAACACACCCAAACAGAGGATGTCAACCCCTTTGCAGTCACTCCTAGCCCGCGCCGTCACGTCAAGCTCGAACTTCCACAAATCAGCGACGGTGACCCAACAGAGTGGCTCACTAAGGCAACTCAATACTTTGCCTACCATGGGATCACCGGTAACAAGAGGGTGAGCTTTGCTTTCTATCACCTCACAGAAGAGGCTAACGAGTGGTGGCAAGCTACTGTTAAAGCACTCGGCATTGACCAACACCTCATCACATGGGAAACCTTTGAGGGGGAATTATGGACAAGGTTCGGCCCAACCCGTACCACCAACTTCCATGAGGAACTATCAAAGATCTGCCAGACTGGAACATTCAGGGAATACTAGCGTGCTTTCGAAAGGCTACGCAATAAAGTATCTAATTGGTCCAAAGAAGCACTGGTAGGAACCTTTCTCGGGGGCCTCCATCACACCATTGTTGGCGATGTACGAATGTTCCAACCAAAGACCCTCCAGGAGGTCATCAATCTAGCACGAATGAAGGATGATCAGCTGCAGAAGCAGAAACGACCCTTCACCCCCCGGAGCCAATCATTCACTTCTCCGAACTCCAAAGCTATCACTCCCGTACCAACGGCACCGCGAACCCCACCAACACCTCATAAACTCAGTTGGGAGGAGATGAGGAGAAAACACAGCATGGGCCTATGCTTCAGTTGTGACAAGAAGTATTCACCAGGGCATAAATGCGTTAATCCACAACTCTTCATCATGGAAGGGATTGACGACCTGGAACCAGAAGAAGCTGACACAGAAGAGGACATTCCTTCACCTGAGATTACCCTTAATGCCTTAACCGAATGGGATTCTCCGACCACCATGCGCCTCCTCGCCACCATCAACAACCACCATCTTCATGCCCTCATCGATAGCGGATCTACGCACAATTTCGTAAGCGAGAAAGTAGCACCGGAACTACGACTCCAGGAGATGCTCACCAAACCGTTTGAAGTTCTCGTACCCAACGATACGCCCCTCCGATGTCGCCGACGATTCGATGATGTCAATATCTGGATCGGCGATGCTCTTTTTGAGTTACCCTCTACGCGTTGCCATTAGTGGGCATCGATTTTGTGATGGTGATACAATGGCTACAAAGTCTTGGGCCCATACTGACGGATTGGACGGCCCAAACTTTACAATTCAAATGGGAAGGTGAGACTCATGTGTTGACTGGGCTTGCGCAAAGTAAAATCAGGCCCACTACGAGGGAAGAAATAAACAAAGAGGCCCGTCAAGGCCACCTTCTCTTGGCGATATGTTCAGCGGCGAATTCATCGGAGCCGAAAAAACTCAACGACGACAGCCGTTTAATTTTGGATGAGTTCGACGAAATCTTTCAGTCGCCGGAAGGGTTTCCTCCAATTCGCGGCATCGAGCACAATATCACCCTCAAGGAAGGCACCGACCCTATCAACTTCCGTCCCTACCGCTATGCCTACTTTCAGAAGGATGAGATTGAACGGCAAGTTTCAGAGATGCTCGATGCCGGTATAATTCGGACCAGCTCCAGCCCATTTTCCTCTCCAGTACTCGTCGTCAAGAAGAAACACGGGTCATGGCGGTTCTGTACCGATTACAGAGCTCTCAACTCAGCGACTATCAAGGATCGATTCCCGATTCCTACTGTGGACGATATGCTCGATGAGCTCCATGGCTCCGCCTATTTTACAAAACTTGACCTCACCGCTGGATTCCACCAAGTCCGAATGAGTCCTGCAAATATTCAAAAATGGCGTTCCGAACCCATCATGGTCACTTTGAGTATCTAGTCATGCCTTTCGGCCTCTACAATGCACCATCGACTTTTCAGTCCCTCATGAAAGACATCTTCAGGCCGTACATGAGAAAATTTGTCCTCATCATCTTCGACGATATACTCGTTTACAGTCCGACGTGGGAGTCACACCTGCAACACCTCCGAGAGGTACTAAGCCTAATTCAACATCACAAGCTTTCTGTGAAATTCAAGAAGTGTGAATTTTGGAAGAGGGAGCTTGAATATCTTGGTCATATCATCTCCAATACCGGCGTTGCAGTAGATCAGTCTAAAGTCAAGGCCATGACAGACTGGCCAGTACCCA
The DNA here is from genome assembly GCA_905132765.1 of Moricandia arvensis. Lineage (NCBI taxonomy): Eukaryota > Viridiplantae > Streptophyta > Magnoliopsida > Brassicales > Brassicaceae > Moricandia > Moricandia arvensis. The sequence continues at coordinate 28,215 of CAJHQP010002003.1, read as the reverse complement.
CTTCTATCACAGAACTCAGAGGTTTCCTCGGTTTAACCGGTTACTACCGCAAGTTTGTGAAGGATTATGGACTGATTGTGCGGCCCCTTACCAATCTCCTCCGCAAGGGCAAGTTCTCGTGGAGCCTAGAAGCTGATACCGCCTTCAACAAACTCAAAGAAGCAATGACATCCACTCCAACATTGGCTCTTCCCAACTTCTCCAAACCTTTCGTCATTGAGACAGACGCGTCTGGCGTGGGAATTGGAGCAGTTCTCTCTCAGGATGGCCAACCAATCGCTTTTATGAGTCGGTCTTTAGGTGTTACAAAGAAGGCTTGGTCTACATATGCGAGAGAAATGTTGGCAATTATTGTAGCCATCAGAACTTGGAGACCATACCTATTGGGACGCAAATTCACAATCCAAACTGACCAACGCAGCCTACGCTACATGCTGAAGCAGAGGATCTTAATCCCAGAACAGCAAAAATGGATGGCAAAGCTTGTCGGTTATGATTATGAAATTGTCTACAAACCCGGAAAGACAAATTCAACGGCTGATGCTTTATCTAGAGTCCCCGACAGCCCTCTTTTAGCGTCTCTGTTTGTGCCTCAGACCTCTACTTGGAATGACCTGCAAGCTCTCACATCAACAGACCCTTACATGATCCGGATTGGCGAGGCAGCAAAGGAAAAACCGGGACATCCTTATGCTTGGTAAGATGGGTTGATCTGCTACAACAACCGTGTGGTGATACCACCAGGTTCCACTCTCATCAAACATCTTTTATTTGAGCATCATGATACTACTTTGGGTGGCCATTCAGGTGTTTTGCGCACTTTTAAGAGGCTCTCACATCACTTCTATTCGCCTTCAATACACAAAACGGTGGTCGACTACATCTCTCGTTGTGATACTTGCCAGCGTGCTAAGTCACAAACCATGTCCCCTGCTGGTCTTCTCCAACCACTACCTGTTCCAGAACAACTTTGGGAAGACATATCGATGGACTTCGTTGATGGGTTGACCCGATCTGGTTCTTTCACTTCAATCTTGGTTGTCATTGATCGCCTCAGTAAGTCTGCTCATCTCATACCTTTGTCTCACCCCTATACAGCATCTATCATTGCTACACACTTCATTGCAAACGTTGTCAAGCTACATGGACTGCCTCGTTCTATACTCAGTGACCGCGATCCGATCTTTCTAAGCCACTTTTGGAAGGAATTATGGAGACTATCAGGTACTACTCTTAAGATGTCTACTGCGTATCATCCCCAGACTGACGGCCAGACAGAGGTTGTGAATCGTTGCTTCGAACAGTATCTTCGCTGCTTTGTACAACAACGCCACAAGCATTGGAGCTCCTTCCTACCTTGGGCTGAGTACTGGTACAACACCACCTTTCATTCCAGCACTGGTACAACACCACCTTTCATTCCAGCACTGGTACAACACCCTTTCAAGCTCTCTATGGTCGCCCCCGCCTGCTATCCCACGGTATGAACTCGGTTCTACTCTTGTTAGTGAGATTGATGAACAACTGCAGAACCGAGACGAGCTGCTACATGAGCTTAAACAACACTTGGAACTTTCCAACAACCGAATGAACCATCTCGCTGACACACACCGACATGATATAGAATTTGAAGCTGGTGATTGGGTTTTCTTACGTCTCCAACCTTATCGGCAGAAGACTGTCCTTCGCCGATCTTCGCAGAAACTCTCTAACCGCTATTTTGGTCCATTCCGCATCGAAACTCGCATTGGTCAGGTAGCCTACCGCCTCACTCTCCCTCCAAATGCACGGATCCATCCTGTCTTCCACGTCTCCCTCTTGAAGAAATGCATTGGTGATGATGAACCCGCTTCGATTCAGCTACCACCATTGAAGGAGTCAGGTCTCTTACGTTTGGCTCCAGCTAAGGTCTTGCAACAACGTCACATTCAGAAAGATGGGAAAGAGTACATGGAGATACTAATACATTGGGTTGACTTGTCGCCAACAGAAGCCACTTGGGAAGACAAGCAACAAATCACAACTAGTTTTCCTGGGTTTCCCATGAACCTTGAGGACAAGGTTCTTTCCGAGGATGGGAGTGATGATAGAATACAAGAAGGCAAGTTTGATGATGTTGCTTTGGCGCCAAGAAGGTCCACAAGACCACGTAAGCCAAATACAAAATATCTTTAGGATTAAAGATATATCTTTTCTTTGTTTTGTTTTAATTATTAATAAGGGAACGTGTCTTTAGGAAGTCTTTAGCAACGTTCTCCATCTTTCCCTCATTCCTGCAATTTAGGAGTCAATGACTCCACTTCTTTGTTATTTGATTCATGTACTTTGTTCTTCTCTATTTAAGAAATGAAAAAGACAAAAAGAGGTAAATTATTCTACCCAAAACAACTTGTGTTCTAATTACAATTGATCAACATTGAAAACTCTTGGCAAGGGACCTATCAGAATGCAAGCAACTCGTCGATGCCCTCTTGTTGGCATTCAACAAAGGAGCAGTGACTCATGATCATCCAGAATAGAAGAGCGCAAAAACCAAAAAGATTTGGAGCAAAAACAAGGATAAAACTCGGTAGAATTCCCATGACCGATCTCAAGTTAACCCTCCAAAATATGGGACGCATTTGCCCCACCTTAACAACACTATGATTCAGTAACCGACGAGGAAAGAACACGAGTCACACGACGCATCAACATGATTGTATCTGAACCATCTTCCTCGTATTATGAATAATCACAAAATTGTGACCTACGCAACACACACAAAACAAAATTAGCACATATAGATGACAACACATCGTCATCCACTAACCAACCTTATTTACGAACAAAGCTCACTAATGCTAAGGTCAGTTGACTCAATTCTACCGATGTTCACCATAAACTCGTCACGAACAGTTGAGACAGCTCACTCAGTCGACTCAATACCGTTGATGTTCACCAAAAACTCAGCACAAATGGTCGACTCTTTCGGTCCACTTGGTACCAGTGATCTTCTCTGAAAGCTCGACATGAATGATCAAAGTAATATCACATCTGAATATTTATGAGACAAGCTTAACGCTCAAAGCCTGAAGTTTTAAGTGAGAAACTTAAGTGTAACAAAGAAGGCAGCATCGAACATCACGGCGATCTTCCCAACTTAAATATAAATCATGAGAGTATCGTCACCATGAAAAGATTCCAAAAAGTTGGTAAAAGAATACCAACAAAAGTGATAACAACGAGACAATGACTCGTCAAACCAGAGGATGACATCCATGTCATATTCTCGGAAGCTGATGTTGCCGACATTGCAACACCGTATAATGATCCAACAATGGTGGAGCTCCATATTGGCAACTGCGAGGTTATAAAAGTTCTAATTGATACGAGCAGTTCAATAAATTTAATCTTCAAAGAGACATTGATCAAAATGAAAGTTGACCTGCAAGATCTCAAACCTTTGTCACGGTCTATTACTGGGTTCTACGAACCACCAACTTAACTTATCGGCACATGTTTGCTCTACGACGTTCTGCTCCTACGTACCTTCTTCATAGATCCTTTGCTCAATAACTCCTTGATGAATTTCCTTGGTGATTACAATCTGATCTACTCCGGTCTGATGATGTGTATCCAGACCTTGGTCCTTCGCGGAAAGGCCCTTTAACCTAGAGGAATGTAAATTCACTAGAGCTTCAGCCTAAATGAGAAACGTATTCGTGCCAAACTGATCCGAAAGAAGTAATGTGAAGACCTCATAAACCAGGTTATCTTTAAGTGGGAATACCGATCGATGCAGCACACTTGCCCTCGATCGACGACCAAATCGCAGACTGGTAGAATTTCAGTCCAAACAAAAATTATCCGTAAAACAATCTCTCAAAATGTTTTTTTTGAGAAACAACAAATTTTATGAAACAAACTTTCGTAAAACAAAATTCAGAAATTTTCTATGGAAAAAATTTAGTAAAACAATCAAAACAAGTTTTACGAAACAATATTCCATAAAACAAACTTTAGAAAGTTTCTACAGAAAAACTTTCATAAAACAATCAACACAAGTTTTACGAAATAATCTTCCGTAAAACAAACATTGGAAAATTTTTATGGAAAAACTTTCGTAAAACAATCACAAAAAATTTCACAAAACAATCTTATGTAAACGAAACTTTAGAATTTTTACGGAAAGACTTTTGTAAAACAGTCAAAATAGTTCTGAAAGCATAGAAACCATCAACAGAGTACGGAAGAGAAGAGACAAGGCAGAGAAATGGTAGCATCTCCCACTCGCTCCTCTCTGCAATGCCCTTTCTCTCGTAGTTAGCATTGCCCATTTCTCTCTCTCTCACTCACTCACTCACTCACTCACTCACTCACTCACTCACTCACTCACTCACTCACTCACTCACTCACTCACTCACTCACTCACTCACTCACTCACTCACTCACTCACTCACTCACTCACTCACTCACTCACTCACTCACTCACTCACTCACTCACTCACTCACTCACTCACTCACTCACTCACTCACTCACTCACTCACTCACTCACTCACTCACTCACTCACTCACTCACTCACTCACTCACTCACTCACTCACTCACTCACTCACTCACTCACTCACTCACTCACTCACTCACTCACTCACTCACTCACTCACTCACTCACTCACTCACTCACTCACTCACTCACTCACTCACTCACTCACTCACTCACTCACTCACTCACTCACTCACTCACTCACTCACTCACTCACTCACTCACTCACTCACTCACTCACTCACTCACTCACTCACTCACTCACTCACTCACTCACTCACTCACTCACTCACTCACTCACTCACTCACTCACTCACTCACTCACTCACTCACTCACTCACTCACTCACTCACTCACTCACTCACTCACTCACTCACTCACTCACTCACTCACTCACTCACTCACTCACTCACTCACTCACTCACTCACTCACTCACTCACTCACTCACTCACTCACTCACTCACTCACTCACTCACTCACTCACTCACTCACTCACTCACTCACTCACTCACTCACTCACTCACTCACTCACTCACTCACTCACTCACTCACTCACTCACTCTCTCTCTCTCACTCACTCACTCACTCACTCACTCACTCACTCACTCACTCACTCACTCACTCACTCACTCACTCACTCACTCACTCACTCACTCACTCACTCACTCACTCACTCACTCTCTCTCTCTCTCTCTCTCTCTCTCTCTCTCTCACACACACACACACACACACTCTCTCTCTCTCTCTCTCTCTCTCTCTCTCTCTCTTTATCTCTCTCTCTCTCTCTCTCTCTCTCTCTCTGCATAGCTCCTTTGCTTCCCCTCTCTTAGAATCACCCCTTAGCTCCCCCTCTCCTTCAAGTATTTCCCCTTGGATTTCTCTCACTACTCAGCATTAGCAGCTCCCTTCTCTCTGAGACAGCATCTCCCGTTGGCTCCCGAGGATCACTTGTTACTCCCCTCTTGATTCAGCTTCGCCCATTAATGGACATCACTCCTTATCGCTCATAACTCCTCAGCATCGCCCACTCCTCTATCCATTATGTTCTCACTTGAAACTTGTGTAAAACGCTTTTTTCGTCGCAATCAGAGTTACCGTTAAGATTTTGCGGAGAAAAGAAAAATCCTTTATTTTCCATAAAATCCTAGCCAAATGTTGAGTCAGAAACGATTGATTTCTGCGTTTTACCACATGTAAATTAACCTAATGTACATGTTACTACAATCGAATGATATATTGATGCAACACTTTAGGATCGAAACCACAAAGAACTAGTGATCTATAAAACTAGGAATACACAAATCCCCTTAATCTTAGTAGATTAGGAAAAGGGGGTGTTTTTATCTAAACTAATAAAACAAAAAGAAAACTAAAAACAACTAAAAGATAAAATAAAGAAAGACAAGCCTTTGGGTTAAGGTAATTGACTAGGGATAAATGAATTCAGATCTAAGATGTCAAACATAATGAACTAACAAGTTACTTAAACCTAGGTTCACAATGATAAACTAATCCACTTTCATGATAACAGCTCATATGCTAGTCATGCTTCAATACATCAACTCTCGTTGGTCAACTAAACTCAAGCATGCATAGAAAACAAGTCTTAATAGGCATAATTCCCTTAATTCAGTGACTCTATTTGGTTAAGATAGCAGAACACAATATTAGACATTCATATATTTCATCAAACACCACTTGGAGATGAAATAATCTATGATCCGGGAATAGAGAGATCAAGTCTATTTTAGCATTAAGCACATCTCATATGTAAAAACATTATTATTCTAGCATAAGCATCTTAAATCATCCATATTTCACCCTAATCTACCAAACCCATAAGCTCTAAAAGACTACTCACAAAGAGCCTTAAAAGCCAAGAACTTGTCACCAATCTTTGAAAATGCATGTTAAAAAAAGAAGAAGAAGAAATATAAATAAGGAGATACTTAGAATTAAAAGAAAAATCACAAGAGTTAAGTCTAACAACAAAAGGGAAATGTGGCTGAGGTAGCCCGAGGTTTTTTTGCTCAAGGCAAATAAAATGTGGGTTAGTCGCTGAACGCTAAAATCCAAAAGTTGAACACAATTGACTGCGATCACATGATTTCTATCACATTTGCAAACACGAGTTTCACACCAAATCGCGTTTGGTGATTCTTCTTCATCTCCTCCGATGTCTCGAGCTCTGCCAACCGCCATTGTGCCGTCTTCTCTCTTCACTAGGTCTTCTCATCACATCGTCTCATTCGTTCTCGTCGCTGCTCTGCCGGTTCTAGAAACTACTCCGTTGTTGCGCTGTCTTCTCCTCTCTTTGTTTGTCCCGTCATGTCTCAAGAGATCCAAGGATGGATCAAGAGAAATGATTCGAACGAGGCAGAAATCAACCATCGGTCGTTTTGTGCTCACCGATCAAATCTGGGGTTGAGAACAAGGAATTGAGCAGTCCAGGTTGAGCATTCCGATTGATTCATCACTTCTGGTGGTGAAGATCAACTTTTCTGAATTTGGACATAATGTTCATGAGCTTTTGAAAATCTTCGGGTCTGACCACAGAACTTCCATTTGTTTCAAAAATGTCCTCAAATTTCCTGAGAACTCTTAATTGTGCATTCCATCCCCTGTGCATGCAAAATGTAGAACTGCAACATCTAATGATGCCTAAATGCTTCATTTACAAACTAAAATGACTAAAATAAATAGCCAAAACATATAAAAACACTATAAATCAATGGTTAACTTAAACACTGAATACATTTTCGACTAAACAAAATGATTTTAATCATTTCATAGACCGATGACATAAAAAATCGTAACTCGGAGCAAACTAGGGATTTTTCCGAGAAGGTCGTATAAATGTGTAATTCATAAAACGGTCCAAAACGTCCAACAACAGGCCATCTAAAGAAGCCCGACCTTAATGATGGTTTACTTTGGTTGGAGAGGAATAAGGAAGAGAAAAAAGATAATGGAAGACTTCCGAAAGAGATAAGCTTAAATCTCGATGAAAAGAAAGATCAAAAAAATATGGAGAAAAGAAGATATGGATCTATGGGAAAATGGCAACAAAACCATTCGTTGGAGAGTAAATAAAGAAGTTCGGGATCGGGAAGAAGGAGACAAAACTTAGCTATCGAAACTCTTTGCAATTAGAAATTTTAGGCTTTATTTTTGTCTCATTCTGAACGAGCTGCACCTCACATAGGTTATTTTAGCTTAGGTGGTTACACTAGAACTTTAGTTTGATTTTACTGCCTTTTACTCATACAATTTCCGTTGTAATCTCACTTTTGGGCGAACATCTTGTACGGTTTTGTCTCTGTAACGTTTGATATGTTGTGATTTTGACACATTGTGCATATATTTTCTAGACTGTTTTCAGGTCCTTATCGAGTCAGTTTAGTCCTTTTTGAGTCATTACAGGTCTGGAGTAGGTAAAGAGGCTCTAGAAGGGACATATGAAGAAAGGAATGCAAATTGAAGTTTTCCAGCGCATAAACCGAACAAATAATCCTGATGGGTGTTCCCGAGTGAGCGGAGCAACCTGACGGGTGTTTCCGAGTGAACAGAGCAACCGACTGCCTGCTCCCGCGGCAGGGATTTATATGGAAACTTCTAATATTTCGGGATTTGCCCTAATCATCCCTATTTTCTCTCTTGCAGCCGTTAGATACCTGCAATATATCTTTTATGATTTCTATTATCTTTCCACACTACTTTTATACAAGAAACCAGACCTTAGAGATTTATACTTGGCCACTTGCTACCTTAGAAGGGAGAAGGCCATCTCTCTTGATTTAGAGAAGAATCCCTTGAACCCTATTTCTCTTTTATTGCAGTAGTATTTCATGTCTTCTCCTATTATGATCTTTGTGTTTTCTTGTTCCATGGCTGAGTAGTCGACTTACTTATTTTAGGGTGTTAGGGCGTTCCGTGCACATGACATAAATAAGTTATAAATTAATTGTCTTCATTCACTGTTGTTCTTAAGACTTGCATTAAAATGATCACTAAGTGCATAAACTTAAGCTTAACATGTACATTAACCGTGTATTAGGTTGCTAAACATAACTTGAATGAGCATCACATCCCTAGCCAATGAAAGTAGATGTTAGGGTGTTTTGTGAACAGCTTGGACTTGATCTTAATATTTGTCATCGCGTCTCAGTCCAAACGATAGTTTAGGTACTGAGGCTGATTTACAAAAGGTGAAGCACCAAAACAGTGGGAAGATATATCTTGAGTGTTCCGAGTTCTAGACTAGTGCTAAAATGAACTTGAGTAATTGTTTCACTCACGATTGTTTAACACCCGATCAAACCATCCTAGGCCAGCATTCTTAATAATTTGAAAACCTCAAATCAACTTGTTACTTGATTTTTACGGTTTCTAATTTTTAAAAACTATTTATGGTATTAGCTTGATATTGACTCCATAAAGATAAAGTGTAAATTGGTCCTCTGGAATTAAATCTAAAGTATTACAACAACCACTATTAACTTGACAGTAGCAAGGCTCTTTTTTAGGGTATCAAGTTTTGGTGCCGTTACGACGGGGACCAGCTTTTTTACCTTTATTTTTTGGTTATATATTTAGTCTAAGACCTCTAACTTCCTCTATCCTTTTTGTTGCAGCTAATGTTCCAGGTGCATGACCAGTAAACATACTCGAAGAAACACACAAGGAGAGTTAGTAACACTTACAAATCAGGAGCGAGCAAGGTTAGAAAGAACCAACCGACATACACAAAGGCCAAACAACACCAAGATGGGTGATCAAGGCCATCCGGATGATCTTGCTGGTACAATGCAACATATGCAACAGCAGATGCAGCAGGCCATCCAAGCTCGGCAGGAAGCTGCTCAACAATCAGCTCTACTCGCTGCGCAGCAGCAACAGGAACAAGCTGCTCCGATTGGACAGGGAAACCTTCAACGTAACTTCCCTACTACGCGCTATGCCATTACTCCTCCACCCTGCAATAGACATGATTTCGAGATCAAGCCTGCTTTGATCGCTCTAGTGCAGAGGAAAGTGTTCCATGGTCTCCCGGCAGAGATCCTGATGGAGCATATTGAAAGCTTTGAGCAAGTATGCCACTTTACTCGTGCAAATAGCGTACCACCAGACTATATAAAGTGCATGTTATTCGTTCTCTCTTGATGGAAAGGCTGCAAGGTGTTTGAACTCTCTCCCTACTGGATCTCTTACTTCGCGAGAACAGGTCCGATCAGCGTTCCTAAGTAACTTCTATATGAAGGCGAAGACTGCAACATTTAGGAACAAGATCTCCTCTTTCAGACAACTCATTGATGAGCCTTTTTGCGATGCATGGGACCGTTTCAATGACTACCACAAAGAATGCCCTCACCATGGATTTGATGATTATTACCTCTTGGGCATTTTCTGTGATGGAGTTGACTGGGAATAATGAAGTGCTCTGAACTCTGCAAGCAAGGGAGACTTCATGACTCAAACAACTTAAGGAGCATTTGAACTGATTGAGAACATAGCAGCTAGCTCAGCCAATATGAATCAGGAGAGCTATCGCTCCAAGAAGGTGACCAGTGTCGACACCCATAAGATAGACGAGTTGACAACCAAGGTTGATCAGCTGCTAAAGAACAACCAAGAACATATATATTTTATGAAAGAGACAACTCCTGAGCAGGCTATGCAAGAGCTTGCAGCAGAAGCGGAAAAGGGTGAAGATCAAAAGGGTGGTAGCTATTTTAATTGGCAGGGGTACAATCAAAACCACACCAAACAGAACAACCAGACACATGGTGTTGGGTATCAGAGAGGCTTCCCGCAGAACTTCCAAGGTAAAACCTTCTTGCTCAGAGAGCAAAACAATTACCAAAGGAAGAACTAGCATAAGCCGCAGAGCAAGCAACAAGCTGCTCAAGCTACCGCGAGCGATCCGCAAGCAGTCCGCAAGATGAGCTGAAAGGTCTGGGTATGATGATGCAACAGCTGTTGCAAGGTAAGCATATTCAGGGCAAGGCATTGAATCATGTTACCATGGACATCAACACCAAGATGGACAACATGTTCACTGAGCTAAACTCCAAGTACGATGCTGCTGCGAGTCACATAAGAAAGATATACGTTCAGAATGCTCAAAAAGCTTAGAGTCTCAAGAGGCAGCAAGGGACGCTCCCTGGAAAACCCGATAAAAATCCTAGGCGTGAGCACTGTAATGCAATAGAGTAGCTGTTTGCTGAGACTTCTTTAGGCGCAGAAGAGAGAACAAAGCACCCTGCTAGCTTTAAAGCGACTGCTCCTAGCGAACCTGCTGAGACTCCACCAGTTTGAGTCTATGTTCCTAAGGTTCTCTATCCAATTCCAACAAAACATCTGATGAATCCCATTAGTGCAGAGTAGCTGGCTAGATTTAGGAAGATGGTAAGAAGGCTTCATAAAAAGATCTCATCTGAACATGCTTGGGAGATTCAGCCATTGCATATATTCTTCAAAAACTGTAGAAAGACTCAAGAGGAAATTGAGGCACTCTTTACCAAAGCATTGAGACCATAACCCAACGTATTGCCTAACCTTGATGATCGTACAAAGTTTTTTTTCCCATGTTCCATCGCAGGAGTTAAATTAGAGGAAGCTCTTTGTGACTCTGGGTCTAGTGTGAATCTTGTCTCAAAGGCGATTGTAGACAAGCTGGGTAATGTTGAGGTTGAGCGTTCTCAGATGACTCTTGCTTCTGCAACTCTTCTAGAGCATTCCCTTATGGTACCATTCGTAACATTCATGTCAAAGTAAGGGACTGTATTATGCATACTAAATTTCAGGTTGTTGAGATGGGAAAAGACTATGAGATGCCTTTGATCCTTGGAAGACCATTTATGGCTACAATGGAGGCAACCATTGATATGCCTAATAAGAGAGTCTCCTTCTACAACATCAACAAGAGAGTTTTTATGCCCACCAGATTCCCTACATTGCACGCCTCTTGCATCTCATTGGTTAGTGGAGATAAGCTGAAGGTAGATCCTAAAAGGGAGCTTAGTGATAAGAGTGAGAGAAGGCTTGTCTTGGATGGAGATCCTCACACTGATACCAAGAAAATCAGTGGGTATGCAAAAGGTGAAAGAAAAGGTCCAAAAGAAAAGGATCAAGGGTGATCCTACAATGACTTTGATACCTCGCATGTGTGATTAGAACTCCATTGAGTATGAAGTAAAGTGCAAAGCTAACTCTAAACCATTATCTAAAGTCAGAGCTATTCTCAAACATGAGCTGAAAGAGAAAGGGGAAGTTGCTGTAAAAGGGTTGTTGAGCAGATTTTGAAGCTGAACATGACTGAATGTGGACCTTGTTTTGCGACAAGTGCTCAAGCTCAACATGACTGAACCCTATCACCAAGGCAATCTAGTGACTTAAACCAAGCGCTTGGTGGGAGGTAACCAACTGGTAAGTGTAAATATCATTACGATTTGCTTTTTACTTATTTATTTTTAGTTTGTTGCGTCTTAGGTCACAAATCAGAAAATCCTAGATACTTCAAAAATTATAGGTTTCAAAAACGGAGCAACCATTCTTCCGAAAGGAGCAGCTACTCCAAGCGGAGATCTGATAATGGAGAATCCATAACTTTCAGGAGCACCCGCTCCACGCAGATAAGTATCTCGACCAAAAATTATATTCTGGTTTACACCTTCTCTCTGATTTATTTTCGCACCAGGGATGGTGTGAAGTAAGTCAAGGGGGAGGGCCTTCGTCGTTTACTAACTCGTTTCTTTTTTTTTTCTTTTGAGTCAGTTTTTAGGATCGAGTCAGTCCAAATTTTGTCGGAATTAGGACCTTATTTTGTGTTGATCACTAACCACCTCGTACTTTAGTTATATTATTCAATGACATTAGCAGTGGTGAAAGACACACATGTGGACCTAAAACACCCTGACATTATCTTATTTGGTTCTATAGAAGCTTTCGGCTTTTCGAGGTTACAATGGAAAGACTTAGCTCCATTTAACTTGAACCTAATCTTGACTGCAATTCTTCTTATGGGCGTTAGATAAGGTAAGTATCTCGACCAAAAAATCATATTCTTGTTTACACCTTCTCTCTGATTTATTTCCACACCAGGGATGGTGTGAAGTAAGTCGGAGAGAGGGCCTTCGTCATTTAGTAACTCGTTTTGTTCTTTTGTTTTTTTTTGAGTCAGTTTGAATCAGTTTTTAGGATCGAGTCAGTCAAAATTTTGTGGAAATCAGGACCTTATTCTGTGTTGATCACTAACCACCTCGTGCTTTAGTTATCTTATTGAGTGACCTTAGCAGTGGCAAAAGACACACATGTGGAACTAGAACATTCTGACATTATCTTATTTGGTTCTCCAGAAGCTTTCGGCTTGTCGAGGTTGCACTGGAAAGACTTAGCTCCACTTAACTTGAACCTAATCTTGACTACAATTCTTCTTGTTATGGACGTTAGATCAGGGAAACGAGAATACACTTAGGACTTCTTATTTTTTCTATCCATCTTGCTGATCGTGAGTGGCTAGCTCATTTTTAGCTAGTTTCTACCCTGCACCTTAGTATTTACCTTCATGCATTTGTTTTTGGTGTTATATGTGTATATATGTGCAAAAAGATCAGAGAGGAAAGGATCGATGCAGCCTCCTACTCGTTACTGCTGTAGAGGTTCAGATATTCAAATAAAACAAGTGGATTAAGGGGAGCAACCACTCCATAACCAATGAACGACGAGAAAGGGTGGAGAACTAGAATGGTTGCGTAATCAAAACCACCAGTGGCACTCATAAACATCACATGTTACCTCCTCCTTCGTCACATCACATCTTCAAAAAGAACGAGAATAAGGTGATGGAGAAGGGGAAGAATTCAAAGAAATATGATCCACTAGGAAGGTTGTGTAAAAGAGTGAGTACCGAGTTGAAAAAACAATAAGCAGACGGATGATCAGAGCAATTTTTCCAGAGAGAGAGAGAGAGCAAGCAAAAACGAGTAGAGGTTGTGGACATCAATGGATGTATCCTCTCTTGAAATGTTGTGCGATATCATGCATCCTCTACAAAGAAATGGTAACTCCTAAACACTTATTAGCTCCTCTTAGCCACTTAAATGGCCTGTTTCACACCTAGATCAGCCTACCCTGAATAATTCTTGTGATGAGAAGCTCACACCACTCTTAATTGAATGTACGGAGCTTTGTTGGGAAAGTGTGGCTTTTGCAGGTCTGAGATATTGGGTATGGAGCCGATCTTGAACAATGGTCAATGGATTTTTGGAAAGGGTGTGTGTTTCCTAGTTTCTTTGCTTGTATGGTTTAGAAATTCGTGGTTAAAGTATGTGTAACAACCTCCCCGTGGGACCCAGCTGGCCAGTACGTCGGCACAACCTCGGCTGGCGCTGCAGCGCATCGACCCTAACCCCTCCCCTGTGCAGTCCGTCACACATGTAGGTTATTGGTGAGGTTTGAACCTCCGACCTCACCCTTTAACAACTATCCCACCGAGAAACTGTCACTAATTGAACTGCAGATCAATTGGTGACAGCTTGTCCTGTGAGGAGGTTGTTAAAGGGTGAGGTCTTGGGTTCGAGTAGCGTCAAGCGCACTAATAACCCACCTGTGAGTCGAGGCCTATGGGTTAATTCAGACAGGTTGTATCACAGGGGAGGGGTTAGGGTCCATGCGCTGAAGCGCGAGTTGGGTTCCACGCAATTGGTGACAACTTCTCTGTGGGAGAGTTGTTAAAGGGTGAGGTCAGGGGTTCGAACCTCAATAACCTACTTGTGCGACAGACTGCACATGGGAGGGGTTAGGGCCGATGCGCTGCAGCGCCAACCGAGGTTATGCCGACGTACTGGTCAGCTGGGTCCCACGGGGAGGTTGTTACAAAAAAGTCAACTTTTCTGTAACAACCTCCTCGTGGGACCCAGCTGGCTAGTACCTCGGCATAACCTCGATTTGCGCTGCAGCGCATTGACCCTAACCCCTCCCATGTGCAGTCCATCGCACAAGTAGGTTATTGGTGAGGTTCGAACCCCCGACATCACCCTTTAACAACTCTCCCACAGAGAAGCTGTCACCAATTGATATGCAGTTCAATTGGTGACAGCTTCTATGTGGGAGAGTTGTTAAAGGGTGAGATCGGGGGTTCGAACCTCACCAATAACCTACCTGTGCGACGGACTACACATGGGAGGGGTTAGGGTCGATGCGCTGCAGCGCCAGCCAAGGTTGTGCCAACGTATTGGCGAGCTTGGTCCCACGGGGAGGTTGTTACAGTATGGTTATTGAGAATATGAGATTTCTCACACTTTCAAACATTTCTCCATGTGCTTGATACTTGACATTGTTTGAGGACAAAAAGGATCTAAGTCTAGAGGAATTGATATGCTGTGTTTTTGACACATTTTGCATATGTTTTCTAAACTGTTTTCAGGTCTTTATGGAGTTTTTTGAGTCATTACAGGTATGGGTAGGTAAAGAGGCTCTAGGAGGGACACATGAAGAAATAAATGCAAATTGGAGTTTTCCTGCGCTTAAACCGAACAGAACGACCTGATGGGTGTTCCCGGAGCAACCTGATGGGTGTTCCCGAGTGAGCGGAGCAACCTGATGGGTGCTCCCGAGTGAACAGAGCAACCGACTGCCTGCTCCGGCGGTAGGGATTTTTAAGGAAACTTCTAATATTTCAAGATTTGCCCTAATCATCCCTATTTTATCTCCTGCAGCCGTCAGTGACCTGCAATATATCTTTTCTGATTTCTATTATTTTTCCACACTAATTTTACACAAGAAACCAGACCTTCGAGATTTGTACTTGGCGATTTGATACCTTAGAAGGAAGAATGCCATCTCTCTCGATTTAGAGACGAACCCCTTGAACCCTATTATCTTTTATTACAACAGTATTTCATGTCTTCTCCTATTATGATCTCTGTGTTTTCTTGTTCCATGGCTGAGTAGTCGGCTTGCTTAGTCTAGAGTGTTAGGGTTTTAGATCCGTGAGCTTAACATGAAAAAGTTATAAACTGATTGTCTTCATTCACTATTGTTCTAAAGCTTGCATTAAACTGATCACTTAGTGCATGAACTTAGGCTTAACATGTACATTAACCGTGTATTAGGTTGCTAGACATAACTTGAATGAGAATCACATCAGTAACCAGCGAAAGTAGATGTTAGGGTGTTTTGTGAACAGATGGGACTTGTTCTTAATGTTTGTCATCGCGTTTTAATCCAAATGACAGTTTAGGTACTGAGACTGATTTCTAAAAGGTAAAGCACGACGACAGTGGGCTGATCTACCTTGAGTGATCCGAGTTCTAGACTAGTGATAAATTGAACTTGAATAATTGTTTGGCTCACGATTGTTTAACACCCGATCAAACAATTGTAGGCCAGCATTCTTAATAATCTGAAAACCCGAAATCAACTTGTTACTTACTTTTTACGATTTCTAATTTTTAAAAACCATTCATTGTTTTAGCTTGATATTGATCCCATAAAGATAAAGTGTAAACTGGTACTCTGGAATTGAATCTAAAGTATTACAACAACCACTATTAACTTGACAATAGAAAATGCTTATTTTTAGTGTATCAACGTTGTTATGCAAATAATATCTACTATTTAAGTTCGTTTTTCGTATTATCTTATTCTGTTTCATGCATATTTTTGATTACTTGTCGTTGGCTCTGCAGAAAATTCGGATCCCCAGAAAAGCTTTGATTTTTTCACTATAAATTTTGGTTGTGCGAATTTCAACTCCCACAATCAATCTTCTTTGAAGATAATTCTCCACCCCCTCTTTATAGTATCAATTGATAAATCTTAAATCGGCGTACTTGATAAAAGCACAATTTCGATTTAAGCTTTACATGAAGTCTCCACAATGAAATTGAAACTCGGCTTATAAACATGTAAGAGGTTTTATTATGTTATAGCTGAACCCGGTGAAATTGCATTTACACAAACACCAGTTAAACTATTGTGTAAACAATGCCACAATTGAATAACATGTCATTGTAACACTTTAGGATTGAATCCACAACGAACTAGTGATCTAGAACACTAAAAATATACAAAGTTCCCTAATCTAATAAAATAGAAAGATGATTGGTAACAAACTAAGATCCTAGAAATATAAACTAGGTGATCTCAAATCCAGTCAAGAAATAAGTGCAAGAACTAAACTTTCAATCAAATATTAAGGATGGATCCATGGGCAAAGATAATCGATTATAAGGTGATCAAGGTTCAATCTAGGATGTACAAACAAAATAATCAATAGGTTTATAGGTCTAAATGTCATTCAAACAGACTTATCCACTGTCGTGACAATAATTCCTATGCTAATCATGCATTAGACATCAACTGTCATTAGCCTAACACAATCAAGCATACATAAATCTCAAGTCTACTAACTATTTAACATCTCTAACATCAATTTTCATTGTCTAGACATGTAAAAGAAAATATTAGGTTGGTTCAAGCATTTCATCGAACACCTTTTGGGCATGAAATTACTTAAGCTCTAAATCAACTTGAAAAAGACTAATCTAGCAATAAGAACACCTAATAAGAAAATAACAATGTTAATCAAGCTAGAGACATCCTAAATATCCACTTAATCGCTCTGATCTACCTAACCGATGAATCACAAGGTGACTACTCACTAATCTCCATGAGAAACCTTAAACCCATATGAGATTCAAGGCTAATCATGTTAATGAACAAGAGAAACAAAAATATAAGATGAAGTACTTCCTTAAACGATAAAAAGATTCAAGCTTTTAACTCTTGAGCGAAAATGAGATAGATTAAGTTTTTTTGAGGTCTAAAATTATATATAAGAGTCTTAAAAATGAGCTGGGTCAACCCAACAAACCTAGGTTGGCCCATAAAAATGGGTCTTTTCTCTGTAGCGACCTGTTGAAGTCGTTACGGCTTGGTCGCTATGACACTTAGAATATTTCAGTTCCTCAATATTCGTAGCGACCTCCGTATGTCGCTACGGGTTCACGAAAGCGACCTCTCCTGGCCGTTATGCATATCGCTACGGCTCACGAAAAATCCTCCTAACAACCTCCACAAGTCTCTATGAACATGTCACTACAACACTTAGGATGGGAAATTGACTTTTGCCTCAAACTTCACTTATTTGGACTCAAAAGGTCTCAAATGCCTTCAAACTCACCAATAACCATCTCCAACACCTGATATAGAAAAATGTAATGCAATGCAACCTAAATATGCCTAAATGATATCCTAGATGCTCAAAATGCATCAAAAGAGATGATCAAAACTATGCAAATATGTAAGACATCAACTCCCCCAAACTTGTCATTTACTTGTCCACAAGTAAAGTTGCAATAAAAAGGTGAGGAAGAGGTGTGAAGGTTAGTGCTTATCACCAACAAAAATACTTTTCAAAGCCATAAATGTGATATCCTTCAAAAACATACTAAAAAGCAAAAGCATGGCATTCTATCAAACTCTAACTTCTCTAGTCCTATCTCAACTCCTTGATCTCTTACACTGATTCTCAAGACTCCACAAACATGCCAAGTAATCAACTTTCACATTCATTACAAAATAATCAGTGTACTTTTGCAAATAGGCAATTGTTCCTAATCATTTAGCTTGGTGAGAACAAGGCTTGAAGTTATTGTGAAGTAAGAAGGTTATCAAGTTCTTTTCATGGTGGTTTCTCTCAGGAACAAGTAGCTTGACATTATGCATAATATATCTAAGAAAGAGAACAATTCATGCATACAATGTTCAATCTTCATTGTTCTACCCATTTCCTAGACACAAGCAATTTCTTCCCTTGATTCCCGATGTCAAATTATCTTTCTCTCACCAAAAGACTCTAAGAACACTCTCACTTTTAGAACTCTTTGTTTCTTTTGTCTACTAGGGATTCTTTCACTATTTTCTTAACCTTAGATCCTTTCTTTCTTCCTTTTCCCCACTCTTTTGAATCTTTCTTTTCTTTTCTTAGGGGTTTTTCTTTCTTTTGGCACTTTTTGAGCTAATCTTCTCTTTTGAACTTTTTTTTTGATCCCTAGTATTTTATCTCTTCTTTAAACTTTGAGTTCACCTTTTCTTTCAACCCTTCAAGATCACACGCTCAATACTCCCTTCCCATCCTATAAGCTAGTCAATCATGAGATCATAAAGATAGCAAGTAATGAAGAAACCATTGTCATTCCCAGTACTCAACACTATACACATATCAAGCTTTCAGAAAAGACTTCGCTCATCAAAGTAATAATATCTTGAAAGGAAGGTAGAGTTAAGGGTGTGGAGAACCATCCAAAGGAAAGATGGCCACTTGAGTTGCCAAAGATTGGTGGAAAGGGATAAGACAAACTAAAGTGTGTGTGAGGTAACCATGATCAAGAATAATAAGAGACCATAAGCAAGATAGATGAGGGTCATTAACTAAAGTAAGATTGAAGTTGGTTTCACGGACAAGAAAGCTTCATCAATCAAATAAGTTTCAAGAGGAGTTTTCAAGGCTCGGAGTTTACAGGTTATCAAGAAGACGCCCAAGCTACTTATTATGATTGATAAGGGTATCACATTGAGTTCCTTACATGAGTTCCTTACAGGGTTTGCTCCAAGTGCACGAATGCGATCTATTTGCTTCTAGAATCAATCCTAAAGATTCAAATGAAACAAGATATGAAACTACATGTTTCTTCATGTTTTTCGATATTGTTTGAATTTTTGGATGGTTTTATGCAAAAAATATGCACAATGCAATGCATGAAACTTAATGAAAAGTATACAAAATAAAACACAATTTGAGATAGAAGAGTCTCCCCCTAAACTTACTTCACTCGGTCCCTTATGTAAAAGTAAACTTGAAAGAGAGATCAAAAGAGAAATAAAAGATGAAAAAACTAAGTATTTACAAAGGTAGAGATGCACTTACTTGGAGTTGACTTGATGAGAGAAGAGAACGAGGAAGGAAGGCTTGTTGTGACTCTGAAAGTTTTGACATGACCTTCGAGAAATAATGAAAATTCCCCCAAACTTTTCCCTAAGCTTAATCAAACACAATAAAGCACGATAAAGGTTAAATAGAAATACATATGAAGGATAAACATGGTTACCCAAATTATCTCAAGTTTGAGTAATGGAATAACCGTTTGTCGTCGGAAAAAAAAATCCTAGGAAAAATGGCTACACTTGTGGTCCTAGTAGTGGCCATAATTGTGAACATGTACTTGGACGTAGATATGTTCAACAATTATTTTATGAATCCATTCTCACAAGAAGTAAGAAAACAAAGATAGTAACAAACAAAAGACCCCCATACATGTAAGTGTATCTTACCGATGTGGAAGAATATATCATTTGTCGTATGTGTCGCAAAACCAAAACACGTTGTTTAACTCTATCAACATTCAACAACCAGTGAATGGAAAGGGAAAAGAAGTTGAAACATATTTGGTATACGAAAATGAAGAAGATGACTTTATCGCAGCAATATCACCACCTTGATGAGAAAATGACTAGTCGACAAAAACAAAGACGAGAAAATGACTTATTTATAATTTTGTTTTGTTATGAACAAGATTGTGGATGGTCCATAGCCGAACCGACCATAAATCTACTATATAGAAGTTTACTAAACCTAGTTCATATATGTTTAGGGTTAACCGGCTAGGGAAACCTTTTTCATATTGGTTTTGGATATTTTATTTTTCCTAGTTGCAATAGGATTTATACTCTTTCCATTTACCTATATGACGGTCTATTGTAATTCCTATATAAAGGGAACCCCTTGTACTTTATGAATAGCACAATACAAAGCAATACATGAATTTCCTATTATTCTCTCTAAGTTTTACAACACATTATCAGCACGAATTTCTCTCTAAATCCCTAAGCTAAAAAGCCATCGATCAAAAACCCTAATCCCCATTGTGAAACCTTTGATCGTGAAACTTTCATTCCTTGATCCGAATTCAACCTTCAAACAATCAAGCTTGCTTTACTAGTCGATCATTATCCTTGTTCCAGTTCGTGATCCAAGTACATACTTTCTCTCATTGGTGGTCCATTCAACCCATCGGAGGTTAAGGTAAACACTAAGAACCCTAATATCTTAAAACCCTAATCGCATTATGAAACCCTAATACTAAACATGTCCAATTTTATTAATTGATCTAATTTTTTATGAGGTTAGGATCGATTGCTAGGTTGATAGTTTTTGCATGATTTATGTCTTGCTTTTATAAACTAGTCTTAACCGTATGATCTTGTTAAAACAGGTATGCTAGGGTTGCTAAATACATGCTTGGAATCCGATAGATTGTCTTTGCATGATCCATTTGTTTTGTCTAGATTGAGGTTATATGGTCCGATTTTTATGTGTATATAGATCTCGAATGCTAGGTTTGCTAAACTCATACCTAAAACTGACTGATTAATTGTTAAACCCTGATTGAATGTTTTAACATTAAAACCGCATATGATCCTTGCACATATAGAATCCGTTTTGCTAGTCTTGATAAACATTAATCTTATGAGCACATAGAATTCATGTTGCTAAGTCTTGAACTTGATTGATTGATAACCCTGATTGAATGTTTCTTGAGAGTTAAGATTGTATGTTAGATTGATTGATCCGTTTTTGACCTAACCCTAATGCTAAAATCCTAATCATAAGTTTAAACCCTAATTGAATCCGAATTTTTCATACTTGAAATTGATTAAATAGGGCCACATGATTGTTACATGATCCACTCCTGTACATATAGATCATGATTGCTAGGATTGTTGCATCATCCCATATGGTCGTGTGGCTTGTTAGCATTATACCATCTTGGCCGCATGAACACATATTTAGACATTGATCTTTATGATTATCTTATTTGATCTATATGACTTGGATTGTCTTGTTTGGTCATTAAACTTAAGCATCCGTATAAATTGAACATATAAACATTGATCTTTAGGATTGTCTTGCATATCCATATAAACTGATTGCTTCATGGCCGCATATAGAAATTAACTGTTAGGAATGTCTTGTCTCGTTTGGCCATATGGTTTATTTGATAAGCATGACTTGATTACTTGTTTACATTACTATCTGTATGACTTGTGATATCTTGTTTGGTCGAGAGACATTTCTGATAAAACCGTATGGAACCTTGAAACCCTAACTTGGTCGAATTATTGATTGAAAGTTTTAGTATTGAATTCGACCACCTTGCTTTAACATTCGACCACCTAGAACATGATGATCCGATTGATAGTTTCTTTGATTGAGGTTATATGTACATATATATCACGTTTGATAGGCTTGCATGAACATATAGAAATCACTTGTTAGGATTGCTTTGGTCGAATGACTTAATTACATGTTCGTATAAACCATAGACCTAAAGTATAAGAACATATGATTTCAGATTTCGAAAATCAACAACTTGGATATTGCTGCCCTAAATCTCTCTGCTGATAATTACTTGCAATGGGAATTGGATACTAAGATTATCCCAAAGTCAAAAGAACTTGGTGAATGTATCACAGAAAGTAATAATGCCAGTGACAAAGATAGATACATGGCAATATTAATTATCCGTCATCATCTTGCTGAGAGTCTCAAAGATCAGTATATGACTATTGAAAATCCTCTAGACCTTTGGACAACATTAAAAATGAGATATGATCACCAAAGAACGGTGTTATTACCAAAGGCTCTATTTGATTGGAGGAATCTCAGGATCCAGGACTACAAGTCCGTGGACGAGTATAATTCAGTCCTATTTAAGATTGTTTCTTTAATGAAAATGTGTGGTGAGGTTATAACAGATAATGATATGTTAGAAAAGACATTTTCCACCTTCCATATAAGTAATGTGTTGCTACAACAACAATATCGTGAAAAAGGTTTCAAAACTTATGCAGATCTGATCTCATGTGTATTGCTAGCTGAGCAAAACAATGAGATGTTGAAGAGAAATAGTGAATTGAGACCTCTTGGATCAACCCCATTACATGAAGCCAATAAGCCCACAGAAGAAGAAAAAGAATCCAAAAAAGTAATCATGTCCAGAATAAACCATACGGCCATGGCCGTGGTGGATGGAAAGGACGTGGCCGTGGCCACTATAATTCATATGGTCGATGTAACTACTCGGACCGTGGCCGTGGGAACCACTATGACCTTGGTTGTGGACCCAATTTTGGCCATGGTCGAGGGCTAGGAGGCCGTGGTATCTCCTTTAAACCACAACACTTGACTAAATCAGTGTGCCATAGATGTGGAATGGGTAATCATTGAGCTAAGAACTGTAGGACTCCCAAACATCTAGTTGACCTCTACCAAGAGAGTATGAAAGGGAAGAATACTGAAGCCCATTTGGTCCAAGATGGCGATGGTGACTTTGACCATGATCAAGATGATCTTATGGATTATGAAACATCAGATTGTCTAAAAGAATAGTTGATTTCGACATACTGTTTTTGTGCTTTGATTTGCTTTATGTTTTTCTTTGTCTTCATGATTTCTTTGAGTTTACTTTATTGCCTTGTCTGATTTTACTTAATAAGATGAAAAGCCAATATAAGCAAAAATTGCGGGTATAGCCAGCCTAATTTAGGGCCACGGCCAGGCATGTATATTCTTACCTAAAGGGCACACATCTAGAGATATCATGCTTTATATTCATCCAAAGAAGCCCATTGAGTTACTAAGATATAAAAATGAATGGTTTCCATATAGAAACAATGGGCGAAGGAAACAAAGAGTTCCTTCAGACATAGAAATATGCCCAAAGCCATAAGAAAGTGGTCAAGACTATACATGCATTCTCTACTGGTCTTTACTATGCCAAGATCAGTATGATAAAGGCTAGATGCCGAAGTGAACAAAAGGTTTACTGAGAATTTCACTTTATGCCATGACCGGCTTGGGCATCCCGATCCAAACATTATGCGTAAATTGATAAGTAATACAAAAAGGAACACATTGAAAGAATGAAGAGTTATCCCGAAGAATCTCACGTGTGTAGCATGTACACAAGGAACACTCATTAGGCCATCACCAGTAAAACGACTAAGAGCCCATTTTCAGATTTTCCTTTAAAGACTATACGTCTAAAATAAATTAGTGAATCCATGTCCCAAGCGTTTGATGATTATAGTATGTCCATGGAGGCAAGTGTGGAACATAAGTGTGGCGCATGTCCATACATAAAACGGCTTGGCCGAATCTTTTATTAAACACATTACTAGACCATTACTCTTGCGGTCAAAACTCCCAATCTAAGCTTGGGGACATGTAGTTTTACATGCAGCAGAGTTGATACGCATCAGGTCATCTAGTGAGCATAGATACTCTCTATCTCAATTAAATCACGGGTCATGAGCCAGACATATCCCATCTAAAGAAATTTGAATGTGCCAATTGCGCCACCACAGAAAATTAAGATGGGACCTCAAAGGAGGATGGGGGTATATGTTAGATATGAATCTTCCACGATTATTAAGTACCTAGAGCCGACCATGGGTGATTTATTTAAGGCTAGGTACACAGATTGTCATAAATACGACTATCCAACATAAGAGGGAGAAAATAATAAGCTGGTAAAAGAAATAGAATGGAATCATTTACAAAAGCTAGCTAAGCGATTGCCAGACTCATTTGATGACCCAAATAAAGTGACTAAGTCATATATACCAGCTTGCAATGCACCAATGCGTAGTGAAGTTCAAGAGGGACATAATCAAGTTGCTACAAGAGTCTAGACAATGTTTGAAACGTGGTAGACCAATAGGTTCCAAAGATAAGAATCCTCAGAAACAAAAAAAAGGTGCAGAGAATGAAAACAAATCTGAGATCGAGGAAACCATAGACCTGGACATAAGGCCGGCTGGCTCTAAGGTACCAAACACTGAGGATCGGGACACCAAGCTTCATGGTACTAATAGTTCTGATAATAATGAGATTGTAATCGATTATATCATGTCTGAAATACATTGGAACAAAAAAAGATGTTGACATAGATGATTTATTTGCATACAAGGTAGCACTTGAACTTATGGATATAAACGAGGATCATGAACCCACGTCAATAATAGAGTGCACTCGTAAATCAGATTGGCTTAAATGAAAAGAAGCTATAGACGTGGAGGTAAACTCTTTAAGGAAGAGAAATATATTTGGTCCAATAAATAAGGACACCTTATGATGTTAAACCAGTGGATATAAATGGATCTTTGTGAGAGAAAGAAATCGTGAGATATAAAGCCCATATTGTTGTACAAGTATTCTCACAAGAGACCAGGAATAGATTATGAGAAGACATACTCCCCTGTGGTGGATGCTACTACATTTCGATTTTTAATAAGTGTGGCCATAAGAGAGAAATTAGATTTGCAGCTAATGGATGTAGTAACTGCATATTTATATGGTCCACTGGATAATGAGATATATATGAAAGTATGAGAAGGTATTAAGCTCAAAGATAAGAAAAAGTTCTCAAAGAACAACATTGTATAAAGCTGAACAAATTTATTTATGGACTGAAACAAAGCGGTCACATGTGGTACAATATGTTAAGTAAATACTTAGTAAAAGAGGAATATAAGAATGACCCAATCAGTTCATGTATTTTCATATAAGAAATTCAACAACTTAGTATTATTTTATACTGACCAGCCCAACGAGGGATTAATTGGTTTTGTTGATGCATGTTATCTATTAGATCTTAGACGGGTTATGCAATATATTGGCAATCCATGAAACAAACCATCGCAACAACATCAGCCAAAATTCGTGTGTGTGTTTGGTTGAGAGTATGGGATGGTCGACGGGATGACCAATCACATCCGCTCAGAGTATAAGATGGTCGACAACAAAGAAACACATCCATGTGAACTGTGGGATGTCCGTGGGCGTAGAAGGGCTAACCATCATGTGCAAGTTACAAAAGGCTGGAGAGGTCTGAGTGGTACAAGTTCTTTCAATTCACTCCAACATCAACATTCAAGAAGTTAATACATCAGATTGAAATGTGTAGGCTTAAGGACCTTCAGTGAGATCTAAAGGGGGAGTAATGTGTGTTGAATTCTTTTTCCTTCACCATGGTTTTGTCCCAATTGGGTTTTCCGGGTAAATTTTTTAATGAGACAACATTAAGCACATTACAAGCTCTATACGGTTATGGCATCCAAAAGAAAGTGTTATGAACCAGATTGTGGATGGTCCATAACCGGACCGACCATAAACCTAATACTAGAGGTTTACTAAACCTAGACCATATAGGTTTAGGGTTATGCGGCTAGGGAAATATTTTTCATATTGGTTTTAGATAATTTTTTTTCTTAGTTGCAATAGAATTTGTACTCTTTCTATTTACCTATATGACAGTCTATTGTAATCCCTATATAAAGAAAACTCATTGTACTTTATACATAACAGAATACAAAACAATACATGAATTCTTGTCTCTAAGTTTTAAAACATGTTTCTTGATTTATCTATTCTTAGGCTTTCACTTTTGTTTTTCTTTTTGCCGTTAGACTTTCATCAGTTTTTTTATTGGTTTTGAACATTTATCATTTATTTTCATTTTACGAGTTGGTATGTTTTATTTTTTTGGACATGGTTGTTGATTTATTTTAATAAGTTATTTTATATATGATGTTGATTTATTTATTTATTTACAAATAATAAAAGATAGTGATCTATGTTTAGTCGACAATGTAACTAATTAAAAGATTGTGAAAATAAAGAGATATTTCTTTTATTTTACATAGTAAAGAAGCTAATGTCAATATTGTAACTACAATGCATAGATAACTAAACATACCAGATAAAAAAAATATTGCATATGTAAACACTGTTTGAATTTGTTGTTGTGTTGTATTTCCCAAGCTTCAAAACAAAATTATTGTGTTTTTAAAAAGTTCACATAAATAGATATCATATGGATAGTGTGAATAACATGCTAAATAACCTTATGTTACAAGTATTCTACATGCTTGTAAAAACATTTTGAAAAGACTAATGCATTATCCACTTGATTTTACTATACTAGATTAGTAAGATTGAGGAAAATAATGTAAACCAAAGTTTATTGAAAGCATCTTTGTTTGGCATGATGAGTTGGGTCATTCTGACTCAATAATGATATGAGAGATAATTCCAAATCTTGTGAACATTCCCTTAAGGACCATAAAATAGTTAATAATTTCTCATATGCGTTTTGTTTAATTCCCAAAATGAGTGATCAAATCATATATACCATTTATAAATTCTCGAGTTAGAATGAACGTCTAAAAGAAATTAAACTAAAGTATAATAGATCTATAAGTCTTAAAGATAAAAATTTCTCAAAAGTAATTGGCAATGATTAAAATGAGGTACTAATTATAAATGAAATATTTCTAGAAGAGACCTTCTATATGACCAAAAAAATATTCAGTTACATATAATGAAAAGATCTTAGTTTATTATGTCATGTCTTGCATAAAATGGGAAAAGGTCGGTATGATGATATTTTTGCATGCAATGTTTAATGTTATGTTAAGTATTGTTGAGTATCCCCGGCATTATTTGTGAAGAGATTTTGACATGTGTCATCATCACATTAAATTTCACTAAAAATAATAATATGACATATCAAAAAAATGACATGACTTAAGGTAAAATATGACATGAATAATTACATTTAATATTTATTTTTATTTTTGATATATTTTTTTTTAAATATGGTAATAACTTATATATTATCATTAAATAAACTTATAAAATATGGTAACTGATATATCATCATTAAAATAAATATATTTAAATATAATAGTAAAAAATATGATAATATTTACAAAATTTGAAATATTATTATTATCTATTTTTATAATTCTACTGTGTTTATTACTAAATAAAATTTTCAAAAAAAATATAATGTTTTTTAAATATAATATTTTTATATATTAATACCATTTGTTTCTTTTTGATGTCTACAAATTTTAGAAATTATGTTTAGTTTTATCTTTTATCTTTTATCTTCTGATAATTTAACAACTTTATATCATTTTCCTAATTTTATAAAAATTGATTTAATATATCTTAATCCAAAAAATAAATAAAATTCTATTTAATATTATAATTATAAATATATACATATATAATCTTAAATATAATTTAAATAAATTAAATTATTTATTTTATATTATTTTTTATTTAGTTAAATGAAAATTTATATTAAAGTATTGCTATAAAATAACATAATTTAAAATATTAACTAAATTTATTGAAAAAATAATAATTTAAAAATAAAATAAAAATATTTTGCATATGGTGTAAAAAACATCTAATATACAAACAAATGACTGGTCAAAATAGAAGAAAGAAATATACGCAAAGTAAAAGTCTTTTTAAAGAAATAAGCATTTAGACGAGTAACGCATGTAGCTCATGATATAAAAAAAATAGGGCAAATGAGTTTGTATGAAATAATATTGAAACGTTGAAATTGTGAGATACAAAACAGGTTTCATTTCACAAGAGTTTTCAGAGTCCTTAAATGTATTATTTAAAAGACATATTTTCCATCGGTGGGTACCACTACTTTTAATTTCTTATTTAGGTTTGCATGGAGAAGAGTTTTGAAGAAGTTGTCATGCACCACATATGCTCCACCATATATCCCCACCGTACAATCTTCCGTTCAACGTA